>ML785745.1:947564-966066 GCA_009831015.1 Picea engelmannii
TGATGCTTTGAGCAGGAAATGTTTGTTGCTGCAGGAGTTTTGAGTCAAAACATTGGGTTTTGAAAATCTCAGGGACATGTACGTAGGTGATGAAGATTTTGCAGAGGCATACGAAGCAACTGAGAATCCAGTTCTCATAGACAGAAGCCCTTGGATAGATTATATGATCCAGGAGGGATTGTTGTTCAGAGGCAATCAATTGTGCATTCCGAAATGATCCATGAGGGAGAACCTGTTGAAGGAGAAGCATAGTGGTGGATTGGCAGGACATTTTGGTCATGATAAAACATTCGCAAAGCTGAGCGAGTCTTACTTTTGGCAAGGGATGTGGTCATAAGTCAAGCAATTTGTTGACAGATATCGAGTATGCCAGCATTCGAAGGGGAGAAAGAAGAATGCGGGTTTTTGTCAGCCATTTCCCATACCAGAGAGGCCATGGGAGGCAATTAGCATGGATTTTGTTTTGGGGTTGCCGAGAACACAAAGAGGTGTTGATTCAATCTTTTTGGTCATGGAAAGTCTTTCTAAAATGGCACACTTCATTCCATGCCAGAAGACCAGCGATGCGACTCACATCGCAAATTTGTTCTTCAAAGAGGTCATTCGACTTCATGGATTGTCGAAAAGCATAGTTTCAGACAGGGATACTAAATTGATAGGGCATTTTTGGAGGACACTATGGAGGAAGCTAGGAACTAACTTAGTGTTTAGTTCTGCTTATCATCCTCAGATGGATGGACAGCCGGAAGTGGTGAACAGAAGTCTGGGAGACTTACTAAGAAGCTTGGTGATAGAGCACCATAACAGTTGGGACAACATATTGCCAAAGGTAGAGTTTGCATACAACGATTCAGTGAATTGGAGGACAAGGAAAAGTCCATTTCAGGTTGTATATGGGATGCAGCCGAGAGGAGTTTCTGAATTGCGAAATTCAGAATAGACTGCGACTAGCAGCACTAGAGCAGAAGAATTCGCCAAGGCGATGAAGGAACTTCACAGTCAGGTGAAGGAGCGACTGCTGAAATCAAGCCAGGAGTATAAGCGCATAGCAGATCAGCATCGGAGACAACTTCGGTTTGAAGTTGGTGATCTAGTTCTAGCACACTTGAGGAAGGAGAGGTTCCCAAGGGGAACATACAATAAACTCAAGATGAAGAAAATCGGGCCATGCAAGGTCTTGAGGAAATTCAGAGAGAATGCTTATGAGATTGAGTTGCCGGATGGCATCGAAATATCTTCGATATTCAATATCGCAGACTTATACCCATATAAAGATGGAGAAGAAGAAACTGGAACCGAGGAGCCAGTAATCCAGTGGATGAAACAATTGCCAGTTGCAGAGAAGTTGCAGATGGAATGCATATTGGACAAGAGAGTGGGTAAGAAGACCCGAAGGAAAGAATACTATGAGTATCTGGTCAAGTGGAAGGGCCACCCAGTGGAAGATGCCAGCTGGGAAAGCGAAGCAGAAATAAAGAAACAAGGGTAGACCATGCAGGAGCTCATGGACAGGAGCCCATGAAATTTTTCAAGCCGAGGAGTATGATGCAGGAGCATCGCCAGCACATCAAGCGAGCCAGCGCGGAAGCGAAGGACAGCTAGACAAGCCAACAAATTTGCTTTTGGATTTCACCTTGGAATTGTTGTGCGAACATTAATGTGAAAACTTAATGAGGCACACTTTGTATATTGTAAATGGACCTTGAGCAGATAGCTCTCGTCCTTGGTAGATAGTTGGCATTTAATAGATTTAATGCTGGTAGATAAGAATTTAATTCTAGATTTGATAGCTTTAGAGTCCAAGAGGGAAAACGGATATAGACACCCTCCTTTGTATTATTGTAACATTAGCTTGAGCACAGGAGAAGAGCAAGTGCATGCAGAGAATTGTATGAAGAACACCCATGTACAGATATTTGAATTAATAGAAGAAAGTTTTGATTCAAATTCATGGTTTGTGTTGTTTCTCTGTGTATTGATGTTATGCTCATGAGTGTTTGCTTCCTGTTGTACATTTGATTTTATATGCTGTGTATGTGATTTCATGGTTGAGTTGAAGCCTGAAAGGAAGAGTGAATGAGTTTCAATTGTTTCTCTAATTGAGCCAGAGGATTCCTGCAAGGAGTGCAGTCGAATGGTCCACAAGGCGTGCGTTGACAGAAGGGTTCAATTAGAGATAACTTTTCTTCTCATTTCCTCAAGAGTGCAGTTGGGCACGAAGGAGCCGTGCAAGGAGTGCATAGGATAAGCTAAGTCTGAGAGTTGTGATTCTGAGCGAGAGTATTTTCAAGATTGCTGCTGCAAGTGTGCACAGAGTCGAGGAGCTTCACCACTTAGTCGTGGTTGAAGATTTGCCACAAGGAGTGCGTGCAAGGTTTTTTTCTTAGGATTGAAGTTGCGGAAAGCTCGGGAGGAATAGACCTGCAAATTCATTGAAGGGTAAGTGCAAGGAAGCTGCTATGGAAAGCCTTAGAGAAGCATCGCAGGTTGGCGAACGGGTGAACGAGTCTCGTGGGGAGACACTTCTTCCTTTCGCAAAATCATAAAAGGGAGAACGGACGAAATTCTCCAAGGAGATTTCGTGAAATTTATAGGGGCCGTTGGATCTAGCAGAGGAGCAGGAGGTTACAGTTCAGGTGTGGAGAGGTTTGAAGTTAAGGAGGATAGGGTCGTTGATCAGGATCACGAGGAGCGTGAGTTCTATTCGTGGATCGGCATATCGGGAGTTCGTGAGTCGAGACTCCAAATTGTTGCAATGGAAGTCGCGATATTGCGATACGCGATATTCCGGTGGCTGCGTAGATATTGTGGGCCATAGGGAGTCGGAGGAGCGAAATCACAAGAGAGCGAGATCGCGTGTTTCAACGTCTCGGGCATCGAAAGTTGACATGGAAGTATCTCAACCTCGCTAGTAGCGAAGTCGTGAGGGAACGAGATCACGAGTTTCGGCATCTCGGGTATCGATGGTTGGAGAATTGATTGTTTGGAGTCGCGAGTAGCGAAGTTGCGATAGAGCCAAAGTCCTGATAGAGGAGAGAGGAAGTCAGTGTTGACTGACATATCAGGTCTCAGGGATCCTAGGACTCAGTGATCGACAGTGAACTTGCGAAGCCGCGAGTTTCGATCTTCCGATAAGCAAAGAAAGGGGGATCGCGTGAAGAGAATCTGTGGGTGCAGATTTCCCAATAGGGAAATAGAAGAACCTTAGAAGGTCTTCGGGCTATGAGAAGGAAGATCCTGTGAGAGCGAACGTGCTCCGAGGAGTGTGGTTGCGTCAAGAAGTAGAAATCCCCATGGAAGATGCAGTGAGTGAACGCTTACTTAAAGTTGTTGTAAGAATGAGTACAAAGGTAAGAATGGACATTCCAGTTTATGAGGGAAATCTGGATGGGGAAGAGCTTCTAGATTGGATTAGAGCTTTAGACACTTACTTTGACTATGAAGATATCGAATAGGATAAGAAGGTCAGGCATGTCGTCACAAGATTAAAAGGACATGCATCCTTGTGGTGGGATAAACTACAAGCTGACAGGCGTTGCCAAGGCAAGCAAAAAATTAAGAGCTGGGACAGGATGATTGCAAAGATGAAGGTAAAATTTATTCCCAGAGACTATCAAATTTCTCTGTTCAGGAGGATGCAGAACCTGAGACAGAAGCTAATGACAGTGAAGGAATATACTGAAGAGTTTTACAGGTTGAATATCAGGGCAGGTCATCATGAAAGCAATGACGAAAAAGTGGCCAGGTATATGAATGGCCCGAGATATGAAATTCAGGATGAAATAAGTATGGAAACCATTCGAACGGTAGAGGATGCTTATCAAATGGCTTTGAAATCTGAGGAGAAGCTGAGCTGTAAGCAAGGTCAGAGAGGCCAAGGCAGAAGCCAGCCTAGAGGCAAAGCAGTTGCCCAGGAAAGAACCTAGAAGCCCAAGGACGATTGGAAGAAACCTCAGACTCGGACAGAGAGAGGCAGAAGCTCACAGCGAGGGTGATATTCTGAGAAAAGAGAACAACATACTGAGCAGAGAGGAGGATATGCTGATAATGATAGATTTCCTCGTACCAGAGGTAGAGGAAGAGGAAGAGGCGGAGTAATCACATGCTTCACATGTGGGAAGAATGGACACAGATCATTCGAGTGTCCAAAGAAAAAGAAAGAAACTGGAGAGACTCACATTGTCGAGGCACAGAGGCGAGATGTTGAGGCAGAATATGCTGAAGGCGAAAGGTCGCTGGTGATGTGGAAAGTCCTTTTGACGCCAGAAAAGGAGATGGAGAATTTAGCGCAGAGGAATAGTCTTTTTAGGACTGCTTGCAAGACTAAGGGTTGGGCATGCAAGGTTATCATGGATAGTGGAAGCATGGATAATCTCGTTTCAACTGAGATGGTGGAGAAGCTGGAGCTGGAGACAACTGATCATCTGAGTCCATACAAAGTTTCGTGGCTACAGAAGGGACATCAGGTAAATGTCACTAAACAATGTTTAGTTGAAATCAAAATAGGAGGGTATAATGATAAAATACTCTATGATGTCATTCCTATGGATGTCTGTCATTTATTGCTGGGTAGACCATGGAAATATGATAGAAATGTGATTCATGATGGGAGGATGAACACATACACCCTCGAGAAGAATGGGAGAACCCATATGTTGCATCCAATTGAGGATAAAGAGGTGAAACCGGAGGTAAGAAACACCGTACTTCTCATGAGTGGAAAGGAACTTCTCACCAAAGTTAAGAAGAAGGAGGATCCACAATTCTTTGTGGTCAGAAAACCGAGAATTGTTCTGACTAGCACAAGAGTGGATGAGCTACCAGAGGAGATTTAGGAACTGTTGGAAGAGTTCGCTGATATTGTAGTGGACGAATTACCTCGTTCATTGCCACTGATGAGAAGTGTGAGTCATCATATTGATCTCATACCAAGAGCCAGTTTGCCAGAAAAAGTCGTGTAAAGATTGACGTCGCAGGAGAATGAAGAAGTTAAGAGACAGGTCCAGGAGTTGTTGGACAAAGGTTTGGTCAGAGAAAGCTTGACTCCATGTGTTGTTTCGACAATACTCCGTCCGAAAAAAGATGGGGGCTAGAGAATGTGTATCGACTCAAGGGAAATCAACAAAATAACCATCAGGTATAGATTCCCATTGCCAAGAATGGATGATTTGATGGATTTCTTAAGTGGAGCAAGATTTTTTTCAAAGATAGATTTGAAGAGTGGATATCACCAGATCTATATGAGAGAAGGTGATGAATGGAAAACAACATTCAAGACAAACAAATGTTTGTATGAATGGCTTGTTATGCCGTTTGGCTTAACAAATGCACCAAGTACCTTTATGAGATTGATGAATGAAGTCTTGAAGGAGTTCATCGGGAAATTTGTCATCATGTATCTGGATGACATATTAGTTTTCAGCAAGACAAAGGCTGAACATCTGAAGCATTTAGTCATTGTGATGAAGAGACTATAGCAAGAGAAGTTGCTGATAAACATGAAGAAGTCCTCATTCATGAAGACATAACTCATTTATTTGGGGTTTGTTATTTTGGCAAATGAATTGAGGATGGATCCAGATAAGGTGGAAGTGATTAAGAATTGGCCATCACCGAGAAGTATTTTTGAGGTAAGGAGTTTTCATGGATTGGATAGTTTCTATAGGAAATTCATCAGGAATTTCAGTGGAATTAGCACAACAATGTTGGATACAGTGAAGAAAAGACATAAATCTTTTCACTGGACTGAAGAGGCTGAGAAGAGTTTCAATTTGTTGAAACGAAAGATTACGGAACAACCAATTCTGGTGTTGCCGAATTTTCAAAAGACATTCCAGGTAAAATGTGATGCAAGTGGGYTTTCAATAGGAGCAGTCTTGAGTCAAGAGGACAGACCAATTGCATATTTCAGCGAGAAGYTGAGTGAGGCAAAGGAAAAATACTCCACGTATGATAASGAATTTTATGCCATCATACATGCATTGAAAAAATGGAGGCACTATTTGATTCCAAAGGAGTTTGTTTTATATAATGATAACCATGCGTTATAGTTTGTGACTCAACAAGAAAATTTGAATCAGAGGCATGTTAAATGGGTTGAATACATGCAAAATTTCACTTTTGTGATAAAACATATTTCTGGTACTGCTAACAAAGTTGTTGATGCTTTGAGCAGGAAGTGTTTGTTGTTGCAGGAGTTCAAAGTCAGGACGTTAGGCTTTGATGATCTCAAAGACATGTATGCAGATGACCARGATTTCAAGGAAGCGTATGAAGCAGCTAAGAATCCAGTTCTCATAGATAGAAKCCCTTGGACARAATATATGATCTAAGATGGGYTATTGTTCAGAGGAAATCAATTGTGTATTCCAGATTGCTCCATGAGGGAGAATCTGTTAAAAGAAAAGCACAACGGAGGATTGGYCGGACACTTCGGTCATGATAATACATTTGCAAAGCTGAGAGAATCATACTTTTTGCTAGGGATGTGGTCAGAGGTCAAGCAGTTTGTAGACAGATGCAGGATTTTCCAGCATTCGAAGGGGAGAAAACAGAATGCAGGTTTTTATCAACCATTGCCCATACCAGAGAGGCCATGGGAGGCGATAAGCATGGATTTTGTATTGGGGTTGCCGAGGACACCAAGAGGTGTTGATTCAATCTTTGTGGTAGTAGACAAGTTTTCTTAGATGTCACACTTCATACTATGTCAGAAAACCAGTGATGCGACGCACATCGCGAATCTGTTTTTCAAGGAGGTCGTTCGACTTCACGGCTTACCCAGAAGCATAGTTTCAGATAGAGACACAAAGTTCTTAGGACACTTTTGGAGGACATTATGGAAGAAGATGGGGACTAACTTGTTGTTTAGTTTATCTTATCATCCTCAGATGGATGGACAAACAAAAGTGGTGAACAGAAGTCTGGGAGACTTGTTGAGAAGCTTGGTGACAGAGCACCATAACAGTTCGGACAATATATTGCCACAGGCAGAGTTTTCCTATAATGAATCTGTTAACAGGAACACAGGGCAGAGTCCATTCCATATTATATATGGCACACAACCCAGAGGAGTTTCTGAATTGAGAGATTCGAAATAGACTGCTACTAGGAGCGCTAGGGCAGAATAATTTGCTGAGGCAATGAAAGAACTTCACATCTAGGTGAAGGAGCGGTTGCTGAAATCAAGCCAAGAATATAAGCACAGAGCCGATCAACATAGAAGACAACTTTAGTTCGAGGTTGGTGATTTGGTTCTAGCACATCTGAGGAAGGAAAGGTTCCCGAGAGTAACATATAATAAATTGAAGATGAAGAAAATCGGGCCATGTAAGGTCTTGAAGAAATTGGGGGAAAATGCTTATGAAATTGAGTTACCGGATGGGATCAGAATATCTCCGATATTTAATGTTTCAGATTTATATCCATATAAAGATGATGAAGCAGGAGCAGAAAGTGGTGAGCATCCAGAGGTCCAGTGGTAGAAGCAGATGTTGATTTCAGAGAAGCCGCAGACGGAGTGTATACTGGACAAGAAGGTGAGCAAGAAGACCAGGCGAAAGGAATACTATGAGTATCTAATCAAATGGAAGGGCCATCCAGTTGAAGATGCCAGCTGGGAGACTGAAGCAGAAATTCTGAAGCATGGACATACCGTGCAGGAGCTCATGGACAGGAGCCCATGCAAATTTTCAAGTGAGGGAGTATGATGCAGGAGCATCCCTCATGACAATCGAGCCAAAGTGGAAGTGGAAGACAGTTGGAAGACGTCCAGCGCAAATTTTTTGAATGTTCCCTTGAATTTGATGCACCAAACATAAATGAAATCATTTAATGAAGGCGCCTTGGTAAAATGTAGCCAGACCTTGAGCACCCTGCTCTCGTCTGAGATCGACAGAGGCATTTATAGTAATAAATGTAAGTAGGTAAAATTGAATATTAGATTAGACAGTTTTAGAAGAAAGAGGGAAAACGGATATAGACACCCTCATTGTGCATTGTAACATAGTTCAGGAAGATTTAGAAGAATCCAGCGCATAGGGGAGAAGCAGAGAACTGTAGAAGAACACCCATGTATAGATCTTGAATTAATAGAAGAGATTGATTCAGATTCATGTCTATCGTGTTATTATCTATAGATGTGTGTTGAATGCTATGCTCATGAGTATTTACTTCCTATTATGCATTGCTATTATGCTATGTGTATGATTTCATGTGTTGAGATTGAAATATGAGAGGGAGTGGAATGAGTTACAATTGTTTATCTATATGAGCAAGGATTCCTGCAAGGAGTGTAGTTGAAGTCATCCGTAAGGAGTGCATTGACGGAAGTCTCAGGTAGTTAGCTCTTGTTCTCATTCCCCCAGAAGTGAAATTGGGTTATACGAGCCATGCGAGGAGTGTGCAGGCTAAGGAGAGTCTCAGTCGTGAAACTGAGCAAAGTATTGAAGGACTGCTGTTGCAGGCGTGCGCGGAGTCAAAAGAACTCAACACTTAGGAATGTTTGAGGATTGCTGCAAGGAGTGGGTGCAAGAGTCTTCGTGGAGACTCAGAATTGTGTGAAGCTCACGAAGGATAAGGCTTCCAAGTTCGTTGAAGAGAAGCACTGGAAGTTCATGCCGTGGAGTGTGTAAAAATAGGCGTTACACTATTGCACTGCAGGAAGACAAGTTCCGTGGAGGAACACTTAGTTATTTCAAGAAATCCTCAAGGAGGGAGAAGTGATGGTCAAGATCTGGGGAAGGGAACTCGTGAAAAATCCCGCCAACCGTCAGATATGACAGAGTAGCAAGGAGGTTACGGACACAACCAGAGTTCGAGCTTGAAATCCCGTGAGCCATGGGATCAGCAGCTGAATTCCCGTCGACCATCTGATTTGGCAGGAGTTGCACAGGGGTTAAGCCCTAGTGGGTATAGGAGAAGTCTCGGAAGAGTCATCTGGATATTGGAGTCATCGAGTTTTCAAAGGGTTAAGAATCAGAGACCATGTGAGTCCCGAAATTCTAGAGAAATCCTAGCCATTGATTTTGGCAGGACACACGTCAAGAAGCTGGAGAGGAGTCAGGAATCGACACATCGCAAATTTTGGAGGTATAGAACTTGTTGCATCAGGAATCGTGATTTCGCGATGTCCGATAGAGCGACGAGGAGGTAGTGACGTGGAGGATTCCATTCTCACGTGCATCGGGGATCGGTGTATCGGGATTTTCGGTGACGCGAAACTCATTGCGGGAGAAGTCGCAAAACTCTGAAATGCGACGACCACATAGTCACAGTGTTTGAGCGGAGAACAGGTGGCACGTATATCGAGGATCGGGAAAAGGTGAGACTCGAAACCTTTGTCATCAAGATTCGCGATCCCATGAATTTTGAAATCCCGATAGAAGTGATGGGAGGTGGAAAAGTCAACCCACACGTGTGTATCAGTGTATTGGCATATCGGGAGTCGGGGATCAGGGAGGCAAGTTGTTTTCGACATCATAAGTGCTGAAATCCTGACTGAAGGATTCCCGATAGGAATAGGAGGCATTGACATTTACCCATCGGGTTTCAGGGTTTTGTGAAGCACAGGGTACATGACTACGGGACTCGTGAAGCTACAAAGTCCGATTCCCCGATTTGAGAAGGGGGATCATTAAGAAGAGTGTTGTGGGTGCAGATTTTCCCGACAAGGAAAATAGAAGAGCTACTTAAGAGTTCTTAGGGCCATGAGAAGGAGAAGATCCTTTGAGAGCGGACGTGTCCTGGGTGGCGCGCCCGCGTCAATGTAACTATGTGTGAGAGGTACATGTCACAGTTACAATCAGAAAAATCTCTTTCCAGCAAGTAGTGCTACTCTGATCAGCTCAAAAGTGTGCGATTACAAACTTCAGTATAAACTACGTGCTGTGTTGAAACAATGTGAGGAACAATTTCTTTGCCCGGTGTAATAAAGAAACTTGATAATATTAAACTTTATATTTTCTGAACATATAAATAGGATTCAAAGACTTGAAATCATTTATGCACAAATCACATCAAAATACAAATAACTGATGTATTACTGATTTAAGTGATGCTCGCTCTATCACCAAGTGCACCTAGTTGCAAAACACACTAATGAGTTGTAACAACCTTAGTTAAATACTTGCATAGGTTTATCAAGAGTAGTTAATTAATAATTAATTGTTCTAGTGTGTATTTGTTAAATAAATATTATTTATTAATAATATTATTTATTTATTATTTAATAATTGATTAATCAACACATTTATGGTTTGGATAAGGTAGTAAATGGACTTTAATTTATTTATTATAAGATTTTAAGTATGACAGGGGATAAGGTAGTAAATGGACTTTAATTTATTTATGATGGAGGAGGCGGTGAATGAGGGATATGACTGGGCAGAGGCTTAAGGAGATTATTATGAAAATTTGGGGAGGAAGAATTATGGGGAGGAGAGGACTGTATTTCAGGGTTTGAATATTTTATGGTTTTGGGAGTTTGGTTTTGGAGATTGGGTGAACTGTTGTAGGGCCACCGGGTTGCTGGGAGTTTTGGGCTCGGGGGTCAGGAATCCTCACGGAATCCTGGAGCTACGGAGCTGGATAGGCTGCTCCTAGCCAGTTGGGTGGTTAGTCGGTTTTGGGCAGGGTTTGGTCAGAGCATCAGGTAGAGTTTGGATAGAGCAGCATGGAGGACAACCATATAAGCAGAAATTTAGCATCAGGCAGAGGTATTTTTATTTCTGAATTTGCTAAGTTATGTGATGATTATGTAATTTATTTTCATGTTGTGGATAAATTTAATTTTTGTTGAATATCATATGCTTATATAATGATTAGTGAATTACTTATGCATTGAATGAATTTTTTAGGATTTGTTAATTTCATGGTTCTTTCACATGGTATCAGAGTTGTAGTTCACAATCTGGGGCCAAAGGCCTACCCACCTACTTAGAATCGACCCAGAAATAAACCAGAAAAATATCAAAAACCATAAATAAAGTTTAAGAATTGAATTTTTCGAGCATTAACCCATAAATTTAAACAATTCCAAAATAGTTATATTGAAACTCTTTAAAACAATTTAGAAAAGAAGCCCTAGAACCCTAAATAATCTGTATATAGAGAAAAAAAAAGGCATATATAAGTCTATGCCCAAGGGCCAAGCTCCAAAAACTCCAAAAGCTCTAGCTCCATGCAACCTACAAGTGAAGAAAAAAATAAAAATTGATATATATATATAAATAATATATATATATTGAAATATATAGAAGAAGTAAAACAAAAAAATATATATACATGTATAATAATTGGCAGGAGGCTAGTGCCAAGCTTCAAGTCACCAAAGGAATAAGAGACCAATCAAGAAAGCAGTGGAAGACTTGATGTCAAACTAGAACCTAGCAGATACTAAACCAGTAAAAGAAAAATTCCCATGGACAAACCAAATAATGGGAAGGGATTTCATTGCAAAAAGGCTAGATCATTTTCTGGTCCAAGACTCCTTTCTTGATGAATAAATCTTGCTAGCCTCATTAATTATTCCCAATTCCTCCTTGGATCATAAGCCTATCTTTCTCTCAGCCTCAAACAACCAAAACTTGGGTTCCATCCCTTTCCGATATGACCCTGCATAGTTTCAGCACAGGCTAAAAAAAAACGTGGAGAATTCAWGTTAGAGGCTTAGCCTCCCATATCTAGAAACAAAAAATTAAGAGGACCTAAGAAGAAATCAAGGTCAATCCCCCATCACCCATMTCACGAGAGGAAGAAAAGAGAWTCGGATATTCAAGATATTCAACTAAAAATAAAGACAAAAGGTCTCTCGGAGGAGATATAGAACGAAGAACATTCAACAAAGAGACACTCCTAGCAGCGCAAAGAGAAGAACATTATTGGCAACGAATATCCAAATCTCTTGGGSTAAAAGAGAGGAACATGAATGCTAAATACTTTGACAAGCAAGCAAATGCCAGGAGAATCAAGATTGAGATCTCARAAATTTCACTCCCAAGTAGGGAAATCCTTACATCCTTTAAAGACATTAAGAATGCAGAATTTTGGTTCTTCTAGAATTTGTACATAGAGAAAGGGAATAAACTGACTAGGACAATGACCAAGTATGTGAAGAAATGTTACAACAAATTCCTTAAATAGTAACTGATTAGGACAATGCAAAATAAACTTTAATTTAACATAAGAAGTTGTGATTCAATGCAATAAATTTTAATTTGACATAACCAGCTATGAAAACCTACTCACCTCGACTCCTTAGCTCTGCTTAAACTTGTAAAATAATTTTCCATCTAAATTACCCTCTAAAACGTCCGGACATGCACGCGATTAATGTGGCGGTGGTTGTGGCTGTGGCAATATATATATATTATCCAAATGGAGACACTGTTGTTGTAACCGTTATTAACAAAGCCCAATACAATGCCACTATTCACTGGCATGGCGTGAGGCAGTTGCGCTCAAAGATATGGTGTATGGAGCTATAGTAATATATCCTAAGAGAGGAAGCTTATATCCCTTTCCTAAACCCCGAGCTGAAATTCCTATTATGAGAAAAAAAAAGTGGGTCAAGCAAGCCCGAATCTCCATACAGCCAAGATCCAACAATTCATTATAGGACAGTCAAGCCACAAGGTTGCGCCCAATCTCCAAGGTCATTCCAAAGGTAAACCATCGTGCAAAGTGCTTTCACCAAACACCAAGGGAGAAGCTCGAGTCAAGTTAGAGTGCACCATGCGTCTCTTGGTTGTGAATCAAGCGAATCTCATAGGTGTTACGCCCAATATATCCGATGCCTTCACCGTAAATGGACAGCTAGGGGACCGATACCCTTAAATAAACACAGAAACCCAACTAAAACACCAAGTGTCCTCAACTCAAGAAAACGAAAAAATATTATAGGCTCGACTTTGTCATGAAACAAGTCCTTATTTTTTTATTTATATAAATAACAATCTATTAAGATCCCTATGAAATGGAGAGGCAACAAGTGCGGGGGTAAGTCGATATTAAAATATTATTCAAGCAGCATGGGAAACATTTCGCGTTTTTGTGCAACGAGGAGAAACCTATCTTCTGCAATTTGTGGGTTGGATTCATAGCCACTAACACGCGCCTGCGCCCTAGAGTACTCGCTAAATGTCACACTAGAGGATGGAGAGTCCAAAAGGCCGAACATGAAAAACAAATTTAAACAAAATTATTTCAAGAAGATGAAAAACAATACCAGCCACGGATTTAACAGTAAATAAAACACACAACAACAAATACCAAGCTTAGCGCACGTGCCCAGCCATGGAGGAGAAACCCACAAAGGAATGGATGGAACGCGCCACTGTACACGACGCGCCCTCCATTCTTGGAACTTGATTTACCAGGGTCGACCTAACAGGGAGATGGCTATGGTCGTCGGTCTCATCCTTCACCCTGAATGCTTAAAAAAAAAACGAAATGTAAAGAGGAGAAGGGTAGGGTTTGAAGAGATAATGAGGATATTAGGGTTAAGGGATGAGTGCCAGGGGGAGGAGGCATGTGGGCCTCATGCGAGGACCCACTGCCCGACCTTACATTTTTTTTTTTAATTATTATTTTTTTATTATTTTATTTTTATGTTATTTATTCTATTTTGTTTTAAATTACGTTGAATTATTAAAATGCGTTATAAATTACTTGTTTTAGTTGTATTTTAAATTTAGAATGATCAATTCCAATTTAAAAAAAAAAAAATTAATTTCAAATTTAACTTTGTTATAAACATTAATAATATTAATTAAATTTGGTTCTTACACATTAAATATGGATTAATTAAATATTAATTAAATATGGATTAATTAAATATTAAATAAATATGGAATAATATTAACTAAATATTGATTAATGGATTAAATGACTAGTGGTTAATTAATTAAACGATTAAATGATTAATGTGAAGGATTAATTAATTAAACGATTAATTAATTAAAAAGTGTAATTAACATAACATATGATTCGAATAAAATTTATATTGGATTAGATTAAATTTTGTTGGAGCAGACGGGTTTTGAACCCACGACCACTCACCATAGTCCAAGCCTTGGAAAACAACAAAACACCAAAGCACCACACATGAGTCGTTATAAAATAAATTCTTATACATAAATAAATTAATAGTCATAAAATACTATCCTGAAGTATAATCTCCAATTATCCATGTTAACCAAACACTGAGTTCCGTGCCCTCAACCACTGAGCCAAGCGCCAAGTCCCTCCATACCATTCCACCAGTCAAAGCCAAGCGCTAAGCTCCAATGCCCGAAAGCCACTCTACAATCCTCAAGATTCGCACCTGCAGCCACCGAGACACACAATTCAATGCATATGTACAACGTGCCAAGGAAAGCTCATGAGTCAAGCATCGAAGGATAACCTTAGACTCATTTCATCGACATTAGGTTGGAATTCACCTTAATTAGTTGTAAACGCAAAGTATAAGGACATAGAACAAGATAACCGAGAGGGGGCTTCCTGCGCACTAGGCAGGTACATTAGAGAAATTGGCTAGTATGGTGCAAAGCTAGCATAGCTACCAGGCGAGAGGGTCAATAGTTTTCTTAGGTGAAGACATCAAGATTAGATGCTTAAACCCTAACCTAGCCACCTCCCCTAAAGAGAGTAACGTCTATTTACAGACAGGTAAAAAAAAACTTACGCCTAACCCTATTTTCTAGTTAAGTTGCGCAAATGTGAAACGTCCTTGAACTCACTCTGACAACTTTGGTTGATGCAAGTTAAATCATATGGTTAGGACTTGAGGGAATCTAGGCAGAGGAGAATTGTCGTAGGCACTTCCAACACCGCCAGCACCGCCACCACCATCGCTCGAACTAGCTCTCATACTGCGCTATTTGGAGGCCATAAATGAGACTTTAAAGGGGTGACAACCAACAGGGATCGAAGTGGAACCCCCACCATATGGAATAGGTAATCCAGAAGCATCGGGGGATTCAGGGGGAGGACCTTCACCCAAAGACATCACTAGAGAACTGTAGAAGATCAAACTTTCGGAGTTTGCTGGGGGTCGCGCTAGTGAATGTGAGGAAGCATGGTTGGAAGGCATGACAAGGTGTTTTGCCTTAACGGACTATGCGTCCACCTCAAAGGTGAAGATAATGATTTTTCAGCTAAGAGATAGTCCCTTGAATTGGTGGGGAAACCTAGAAAGACAACTGCATCTTACCCCAGACACCGTATCTTGGGAACTTTTCAAGGAGAGGTTCTGAAAGAAATATCTACCAGCTTACTATGAGGAACAATAGGTAGGAGCGTTTCATGCTCTAGTACAGGGAAACAGGACCGTAGAGGAATATGAGATTAGGTTTATGGAATTGGTCAAGTATGTTTCATATATGGATAACGACCAACGATAGGAAGAATGCTTCGTCTATGGGCTAAACCCTAAGATAAGGGATATGGTACGGATGTGGAAACCGTCTACAGTAGCGAAAGCTGTGGAAAATGCGCGTTATGTGGAGGAACACATGAACTTAACTGGAGGTACGACACCAACCTTTCTGCATCACTCTGGATTCGTGGGGAAGGCCCCTAGGACATTTCCTAGGGGAGGGGGCTCAAGGCCATCTCCATATGGTCATAGAGTCGCAACAAGGACAGTAGCTGCAGGGATTTCAATGGCAGCAAGTGCAACATCTCATTCATCACCAACGATGCAGGCAGGTCCACGACCATCTCAGAGAATAGCTAGTAGGGGCAGGGGTTCCAAGGGAAGGAACTCATTTAAGAGACAATCACATAACAATGCATAGGTTCAATCTCGTGTTACCTGTTGGGGATGTGGAGGACCCCGCTACCAGCGTGACTGCCCAGAGTTGCAATCAGGATTTATGCATAGAGAAGGAAAGAGCTTGATGGGAAGAGCAAGTAGAAGCCACTAGATTTATGCAGCGGTTAATAATCGCCAGGCCGAACATCAATCCAAGGTGGTGGAGTCATCAGGTACACTAAATCATATCTATGTTAAGATTTTATTTGATTATGGTGCGACAGATAGTTTCATTTCACCATATGCATTAGAAAAGAGTGGGTTGGAAACCTACAAGCACGATGACTTTAAACAAGTCAAGATGGCTTCGGGGGAAAAAAAAGCGGTAGGACCTAGTGTTGATAATTGTATAGTAGACCTGGGAGTGTGTGCTACCAGGTTGAAGGTATACGTCACTGCTCTCAGGGCGTACGACCTAATCATTGGAATGGATTGGTTAGAAGCTCATCGAGTTTTGGTAGATTGTTTCACAAAAAGGGTGCTTTGTGTAGATGATGAAGGAAGGCTAGTGGAGATCCCGGGTGTACGGAGAAGAGTGTCATTACACTTTATCTCAATTATGAAGGTTAAGTGATGCTTGAGGCAAGGGTGTCGACTATATGTAGTGGAAGTAGTGAATGAAAGGAAGGGACCCTCATTGGATCAGTACCCGGTATTGTCAGAATTTAGGGATGTTTTTCTGAACGAGTTACCAGGGTTACCTGTTGAGAGGGAATTTGATTTTACTATTGAGCTAAAACCTGGTGCAGAACTAATTTCCAAGACTCCATATTGGATGACAGCGCCAGAACTTTGTGAGTTGCAAATGAAGTTAAAAGAGTTACTAGACTTAGGGCTAATAAGGCCTAGTGTCTCACCTTGGGGTGCACTAGTATTTTTTGTAAAGAAGAAGGATGGTTCCTTATGACTATGTATATATTACAGGGACTGGAACCGTGCTATAGTGAAAAATAGGTACGCAATGCCGTGAATAGATGACCTCTTCGATCATATGAAAGGAGCAACGGTATTCTCAAAGATCGATTTGCGATCCAGGTATCATCAGTTAAGGATTAAGAAAGGTGATATCCCAAAAACTGCCTTTCGAACTCGGTTTGGGCATTACAAATTTGTCGTAGTACCTTTCATATGGACCAATGCACTAGCAGTATTCAAGAGCCTCATGAACGGCGTATTCTGGAAGTACTTAGACCATTTTGTACAAGTCTTTCTATATGAAATCCTCATCTATTCCAAGAATGAAAGAGAACATGAGGAACACTTGTGAGTGGTGTTGTCTTGCCTTAGAGAGAACAAATTGTATGGGAAGTTGTTGAAGTGTTCCTTCTTCTAGGAAGAGATCGACTATTTAGGTCATATCATTTTCGACGAAGGAATATCTGTGGACTCAGAAAAGGTAAAGGCCATTATGGAGTGGCCAGTGCTGAAAAATGCCCATGAGGTGAGAAGCTTCATGGGGCTAGCAGGGTATTATCGGAGATTTGTGGAAGGATTCTCCAAAATATTGAAACCCATCACCACTTTGTAGCGCAAGGGGGTCAGGTATGAATGGACAGAATAATGTGATAGTGCATTCATTGAGCTTAAGAGGTTACTAACTAGTGCGCCAATTCTATGAGTGTCGGATATGGAAAAGGACTTCACAGTCTGCACGGATGCCTCGAAGAAAGGGTTGGGGGGTGTCCTAATGAAAGATGGAGGAGTGATAGCTTATGGGTCAAGGAAGTTGAAGAAACACAAAGACATTTATGCTAATCATGATTTAGAGTTGGCAACTATAATGATAGCTCTGAAACTTCTAAGGCACTATCTTGTGGGGTGAAACTTTCAGCTCAAAACGGACCATCAAATTTTAAAACATCTCTTCACTCAAAGGGATTTGAATTCCAGGCAAAGGAGATGGAGTGATTTTATGAGTGAGTATCATTTTTGTATTTCATACATAAAAGGAAAGGAAACTGTGGTCATAGATGCCTTGAGTAGGAGACCACGTGTCTTCTCCTTGGTACCCCGAAAGGTCAATCTGAGGGAACGTGTGTTAACGCAACTCCAAGGAGACAGTTGGTATTTAAAAGTTACTTCAAACCTCCAGAGTGGGAGGAAATTAGATCCAAAGTATGAGGGATATAGTCTGGAAGCAGATGGATTGTTAAGATATTGAGGAAGGATGTACATCCATGAAAATGGGGATATTCGAAGCATCATACTAAAGGAAGCCCATAGAGAAGTTTATTGTGTGCATATGGGTGTGAAGATGTACGCAGACATGAGGAAGCTTTTCTTCTGGGTAGGCATGAAGCACGATGTAGTCAATTTCATTGCCAAGCGCCTAGAGTGTCAACAAGTGAAAGCTGACCACCATCACCCAACAGGCCTCCTACAACCACATGATGTTCCTATGTCCAAGTGGGAAGTCATCTCTATGGATTTTGTTGTGGGGTTGCTGCTCACATCTCATAGATACAATGCCATTCTTGTGATAGTTGATAAGTTAACCAAGAGTGCTCATTTTATTCTGGTTAGAGACAGTTACGATGTCACTGATGTGGCACATGTGTTTGTAAGTGAGGTTATCCATTTGCATGGGATACCTAAGAAGATCATTTTAGATAGGGACTCCATATTCACTTCTAAGTTTTGGACAAGTTTGCAGTTAGCATTGGGGACTCAGTTGAACTTAAGCAC
>ML785745.1:968340-987255 GCA_009831015.1 Picea engelmannii
GAAGTTTCCTGAAGGGTGGGTGTATGTAACAACCCTAGTTAAATAGTTGCATAGGTTTATCAAGAGTAGTTAATTAATAATTAACTGTCCTAGTGTGTATTAGTTAAATAAAAATTATTTATTAATAATATTATTTATTTATTTATTATTTAATAATTGATTAATCAACACATTTATGGTTTGGATAAGGTAGTAAATGGACTTTAATTTATTTATTATAAGACTTTACGTATGACAGTGAAGAAGGAGTAAATGGGGGGATAAGGTGGGTGGCCTTAAATGATGGAGGAGGCGATGAATGAGGGATATGACTGGACAGAGGCTTACGGAGATTATTATGAAAATTTGGGGAGGAAGCATTATGGGGAGGAGAGGACTGTATTTCAGGGTTTGAATATTTTCTGTTTTTGGGAGTTTGGTTTTGGATATTGGGTGAACTGTTGCAGGGGGCACTAGGTTGCTGGGAGTTTTGGGCTCGGGGGCCAGGAATCATCACAGAATCCTGGAGCTAGTGAGCCGGATAGGATGCTCCTATCTAGTTGGGTGGTTAGTTGGTTTTGGGTAGGGTTTGTTCATAGCATCAGGCAGAGATTGGACAGAGCAGCAGGGAGGACAACTAGATAAGTGAGAATTTAGCATCAGGCAAAGGTATTTTTATTTATGAATTTGCTAAGTTATGTGATGATTATGTAATTTATTTTCATGTTGTGGATAAATTTAATTTATGTTGAATATCAAATGCTTATATGATTATTAATGAATTACTTATGCGTTGAATGAATTTTTTAGGCTTTGTTAATTTCATGGTTCTTACATGAGTAGAGCTTAGGCTCCAATGACTTCTACAACTTTACAAAGAACACATAGCTCCAATGAATTCTACAACTTTACAAAGAACACATAGATTACCTTCAAGTGTTGTTTCTCTTCCTATCGACTATTAAATAATTTAGTTCTCTATATCAACTACCTACAAACTTGAACATATATAGATAAGACTCATACTTCCTGTAGAAGTAAAATCAAACTATTAAAGATGACTGAGTTGGCAGAGACTTAAATCTCACTGACTTTTAATGACTATTTCCAACACTCCCCCTTATGCTGAAATGCATCTCTCCCTAAAGGTTTTGTAAATATGTCTACAATTTGGTTTTTAGACCTGCCAAACTCTAAACAAATTTCTTTGTTATTCATGAATTCTCTGATAAAATGATACCTTGTATCAATGTGTTTTGTTTTATTGTGAAACACATGGTTCTTGGATAGCATGATGACTCAATTGTTGTCAAAAAATACTGTAGTTGGTTATTATTGTTCCTGCAACAAATATTTTTAACATTTTGCTCATCCAAACTGCTGCGACGTACTCAACTTTTGCTGAAGAAAGAGTCAGAATGAGCTACTTACTTGATGCTCAACTTCTGCTGAAGAAAGAGTCACAATGGGTTGCTTACTTGATACCCATGACATTATACATGTTTCAAAATGAAATGTGTTCCTATCATCTATGCTACCTCCACACTCATTGTCAGTGTATCCAATAAGATTGGAATCTTTTGAAGTAGAGTACATAATGAAAAAATCTTTTGAAGTAGAGTACATAGTGAAAAAATATTTTCCATGCCTTCCAATGTGATTCTTTTGGATTTTCCATGAACCTTGAAATTAGGCTCACTCCTTACTTAATATCAAGCATTATTGTTGTTAGATCTGAGATCCACGTTGGACCCTTTATATTCCTTACTTAACTTCAATCATGTTATGAAAGGGGTTGGGGCTTCTCTGGAATTTATCATGTTGAATCTTTTTAAAATTTCATGTGCATACTTAGATTGTGAAATAAATATACCAACTTTGGAATGGTTAAATTCAATACCCAAAAAATATCTCATAAGCCCCAAATCATTCATTTCAAATTCATCCTTCATGAGTCACTTAAATTCTTCTATGCCAAAATCACTTGTAAAAATCAAATCATCTACATATAAGAAAAAAATTAACATATTACCTTGTTGATTTTCCTTGATGTACAATGTTGTCTCGCATTCACTTCTCTGAAATCCATTCTGAGTTGGGTAGGAATCTCCGTGACTATACCAAGCTCTTGGAGCTTGCTTTAACCCATACAATGCCTTCTTCAATCTGTATACTTTGTTCTCTTGTTTTGGAATCTCATAGCCTTGTGGTTGTTCCACATATACTTCTTCTTCTAAGTGTCCATTAAAAAATGATGACTTTACATCCATTTGGTAAATAGACCACTTGTTTTGTGAAGTAATAACTAACATAGATCTGACTATGTCCATGCACACAACATGTGCAAATGTTTTATTGAAATCTATTCCACGTTGTTGCGTGAACCCTCTTGCAACTAACCTTGCCTTGTGTTTCTACACATTAGCATCTCCATCTTGATTGGTTTTATAAATCCACTTGATACTTATCACACCCCTATCTTTAGGTACATCTACCAACTTCCATGTTTGATTGTTCTCTATGCATGTAATTTCTTCATCCATGCTTGAGCCCAAACATCTTCTTTGACAACTTCTTCAAAAGTTAATGGATCATTTATCTGAGAAAACAGAAAAAAAATAGAGAATGAATTTGTTGTGTCCTCATTATAAATGTCATCTAGACTTATTTTCTTTCTTGGTAACAAACTTGTTAATTTTCGATCTTGAGATGTAGAACTACTCAAATTGCTTATTGGAGTTTGTTGCGCTCTTGGTGTGGAGTGTGCACCTGCAGTTCCTACTGGAGTAGCTTGAGTTGGGATTTGTATCGGAGAGAAATGACTTGTACATGGTGTCTGAACCACTTCTTCTTATGTGTCATCATGCCCAATAGCATAAATAATTTTTAGTATCTTCACTATGCTTCCATCCCATGCTTCATTTTCCACGAATTGAACATCGCGGTTGATTATGACTTTTCTTGCGACATGGTCATACAACTTGTATCCTTTTTTATCTTCAAAATACCCAAAAAATATACATTTTTGTCCTTTGTTGTCCAACCTCTTTCTCAATTCATTTGGAACATGTGCATATGCGACACAACCAAAAACATTTAGGTGCACCACATTATTCTCAATACCTGTCCATGGTTCTTGAGGAACTTTGTTCTTCACACTCTTTGTCGAACATTTTTTCATGATGTATACTCCAATTTCTACTACCTCATCCCAATAATCATTTCAAAAATGTTTGGCTGCCAACATACTGCATGCAATTTCCATGATGGTTTGATTCTTTCTCTCTGTGACACCATTCCGTTGTGGTGTATACCATGTACTAAATTGCTTGTATATGTTATGAAATTTAGAAATTTTCTAAAATTATTTTGAAACATATTCTCCTCCTCTGTTAATCCTTAGAACCTTTATGTAAAAACCACTTAGCTTCTCCACAAGTGATTTGAACTGCAGAAAAAAACCAAATGCGTAAGATTTATGTTTTAAGAAATAAATCCATGTTTTCTTGAGAAATCATCAATGAATGTCAGAAAATAAGTACTGCTTCCTATAGATGGTAATTGCATTGTACCACAAATGTCTAAATGTACTATTTCTAGTGGATATTTTTCTCTATATGACTTGCCAACTGGATATTATTCTCTATGTTGATTTCAAAAAATACATCCTTTACATATTCTTTCCAGTTTTTCAATTAATGACAAAGCTTTCACCATATCCCTTGTGTGTAGCAGCTTCAGACCTCTAAAGTTTAAATGTCCAAATATAAAATTCCATAGCCCGGAATCATCATGCACTTCATATTGGAATTTTTCCTGCATCTTTGCGCCACTATCTTCCTTTTTCTTGGTACTACGCGCACTATTTTCTTCATTGGAAATGTGCGCATTTCTGTTGTAAATGCAGTGTCAGACTACACATCTTTTGTGTCATACATAGCTTGCACTACATTTTTCCTCTTGGCTGGCTTCAATGTCAATGGAAACATTCTATTGTTTGTCATTTGAACTCTTGCAATAAGATAATTGCTTGTATATATGTCCATATTCAAACAATGATTATCTTCCATATAGATTATATATCCAATCTGTAACAATTATTCTGTGCTCATCAAATTATGCTTTAGACCAGAAACATAATATACATCAGGCATAACTTTTTTCTCCCCCTGCTTAGTTAAAATGTTAATACTACCTTTTCCTAAGTTAGTAACTTGGATATTTGTTCCAAGTGAAACTTTAGTTTGGTCTGAATTATCTAAACTAGAAAACAAATCTATGTTTCTTGTCATGTGATTACTACAACTTGAATCTAGATACAATATGTCACATGGACTTTCTTGAGAAACATTGCATTAAACTGGTGAGACTATAGGCATTTCTTCAATGCATGCCATAAACGTAGGATTGGAGGGACTATTTTTGTTGTTTGACTGATCTTGTCCTTTCTTGTTCTGATTATATTGTCTCTTCCTGCACTCATATGCATAATGTCCATACTTTTTACAGTAATGGCACTGAATCTTTGATTTATCAATTCTTTGATTACTTGGCTAATTGGTATTTTGACTTTGACCTCTTCCACTAGTATTTCCAAGACTGTTGATGTGTCCACCTCTAATAGAACTTCTTCCTCTGCCTCTAGAGTTGTCTCTCCCCCTTCCTCTTCCACAAATTATAGATGACTGCATGAAAATGCATTTTCTAATGACATATTTGACCTATTTAATTTGTTTTCGTGATTTATGAGGGAAGCTTGTAGTTCATATAGACTAAACTAACTTAGGTATTTTTTCTCTTCCAAAGTCACAACATGGGTATAAAATTTAGGAGCAAGACTTCGAAGTACCTGTTGAGCACTCAACACACCCTAAAAATCCTATGTCAGTTTTTCACTTTTTCGATACCACTTAATCTTTGCATTGTTTGAATTCAATTTTCTTTTGAGAAATGTTTTGTCTTTTCTTTTTCTCTTAACGCTCATCATATATTCATGATTGTTTAACTTCATGAAACTCCATGAGTTAAAAGGGCTTAACACTTAAATAAGGAATCATCAACCAAAACACTTAGCCCGACGCACTCAAGATTCCGTGTCAGAAGGAATTAAGAGGTGAAAAAGAATCACCTGGAAAACCTCAGACATCGAGCACCAATCTTCACCGAAAAAGGTGAAAGGAATATTTTGTTTCACAAAAAGTATCACCTACAGACATCGCCAATAGTTGATCCCCTTCAGCGTCGGTAAAAGACAAAGTGAGTAAACACTAAGGAAGAAATAAAGGATATCGTTGATAGTCGATACCTGAAGAGCTTGTCAATATCAAAGAAAACTGAAATGCGACGAACATTTTGAACATGCTAAAGAGTTTTTCCCGATCACCGATTCCCGAAGCAATTCGGCATCGGGAGTTGTCGAAAAAGATAATCCAAAGAAAAACATTTGATAGGTTTATCCCCGATCGCCAACCCCCGATACCTTTTTGGCATCAACGATCCTCATTTTAGTTTAGAATGCACAACTTGAAGAACGTCCCGACTCTGACGGATACTCGCGAATTAAGTCACCGATCTTCAACGCCACGTGTATTTTCCAAATTGGAGAAACGTATGATGTAGTTTTACCCCGAGTCATTCTTGGTCCCGTAAACCCAAGTCACACCTCTGAGCCAGTCTTTCCACGTCAACACCATAGGATGAAATCTATTGGCGTAGGAGTTTTTTTGCAGAAGGATATCAACGGAAACTTCCATAACCCATTGTCGATCCTTGATCCACCAATTAAGAAAGAGAGACATTGGGACATTTTAGCACTAGATACGTTTAGATTCAGAGCATTTAAGGGACTAGCTAGTTCCAAATCTCGCATTAGTTGCTACTTCATGTGAGACTCAAAGCAACCATTTGAAATTTTTGATAGAACACATCACCCTTTGTGCCTCCGTCGTCATCCCACGATGAATTTAAGTTGTAGAGATTCAGAGGCAGATTTGTTTGAATTCCACACATCACCCGGATTAAATGGTTGATACGACAAGGTAAGTTCTTCCTTAGTTTAAATTCTCTTGAACCATGGTAAACGAAACCATTATAGGCGCAAAGGAGTTTCAGATCATCTAGAGAAGTGAAATGAGCGATTCAAAATATGCAGAGATCCCGTGAGTAACAAATAACCAGGTTTAGCAATATTTACAGGTATGTACTAGTCTGTGGATTTTTTCATGCTTACACTATATATATATATATATATATATATATATATATATATATATATATATATATATATATATATATATATATATATATTATCCTATTTTTCTCTGTACACTGTCTCTAAAAGATTTTATTTATATTGCAGGAACAATGCCTCCAAGAAATCCAACCACCAGGTGATCACCAAGGGCATCCACGTTGAAAGAACCAGAGGTAGGAGAAGGCTCTTCTCCGGGAGCCGAAAAACAATTAGAATTTTCTCCAAGATCAGAACCAGTCATTAAAACATCCACAAAGAAGGTTTTCACTCAACCTCTGGCCTTTGGAGACATAGAGGCAAGAAACGGGACCAAGGCGGTACTCCCACACTCGGGGGAACTCTTTAAGAAGATCTGCTGGGAAGAATTCCTGGAATAGGTCCTGCATAGTGACCTAGATGTGAGAGCACTCAACAATGAACTTTTTTCGAATATTCAAAGATAATACCTACACATGGTAGCAAGCAGAACTCCAATATTCCCCTACATAGAACTCTTGAAGTGGCTCATTGAACACACGGACACACAAAATTTTTTGATTAATGATGACAATGGCGAGTGTGTCAGAGTGTTCCTTATGGTGGAGGTCCAAAATATTACAATATTAGAGACCCGAAGGAGCGATTGAACATTGGTTTCATCGTGAAGTTATAAGAGCACCACGACACCAGTCGGGTAATGGCCTCATGGTGGTGAGAAGATAATAAATACACCAATCAAACTTCTGGCTGGTACCAAATGTCCAAACTAAGAGAACCATACATATTCCTAATGGCTTTCATCTGTCGGTTGTATGGGGAGAAAGACTGCTCCAGATTTTCGGAAGCATGGATGCTTCTAGTGTACACAATAGATGTTTCTAGGAGTGGCTTCAGCCGGGGAGCAATCATTTCCAAGCAGCTAAGCATGTGCATACAACAGGATTAGACGTCAAAAGAAGGGGAGACTCCAACCTTCTACATGGGATCATACCTGCAGAATGTCATGTGTTCCAGAAACGTCTTCACTGGCATGAACCTAAGATGACACATCACAGAGCTCTCGGTCCATATATATTTCAGCGTCTTCAACGTCCACTCCCTCATCTGTGATGAATTCATTACATGCATTTATTTTATTCTTTTCAAGAGAGAGTGTTTGAGACTATCGGTTGCAGCCATAAAGGTGATATCAAAGGCCGACCACTGGTATTTGGACGAATGCGATACGTACATTAGGGTATTTAGGACCACTAGAGAACCTTATCTCCTACCAGCACATCTCCCTGACCGGCTTGTAGTGGGAGAGATATGCTACCAGACCATCCTGCAAGGTTACAATGCCACCTTGGTTAAGGATAATAAGCGGGCATTTATACCTTATGGATTCCATGTAGGCTTATACCTAGTGAAAGACACCTCTCAACCCAAGTAGGAAGGATTGAGTCAATTAGAATTATGATTCTAGACCAGTCGATTCTGCAAGAACGAACCAAAGGGTCTAGTATTGAAACATGCTTCTCAAGTGTTGTCCTGCTGGCATACGCCCACAACAAGTTTGAAGATGAAGTCTTCACGGAAAATGCCCAGGATTGGGATGAAGTTTTGGAAAGGATGGTCGATCCCAAAATGATCATATTCAAAACCATGAGCCTGGATGAAGGGGAGACTATCCTAGAACAATCGCCTCAAGGGGCCCTCAGGGCCAAAGAAGAAATGATAGTAGTCGAAGCAACAAAAGTAGCAGAAGGCCCCTTGGTAGCCTTGATGCAAGATAGAGGTACCCTAATGTATCAGGACAGGCGGGAGAGGAAGTTACTCATGATAGAACAGGTGCAACAAATAATTGATCAGCTACAAGATGACCTGGACCTCATAAGTATGAAAAGTCTCCCTGACGACAACCCAGATGATAGCCAGGTGGGCCCAAGCAGCCCTGAATTCATAGATATTGATGAATTTATTGGGTTAGATGACCCTGAATTCACAATGCCATCGGTTGGATTGCCGACATGTGTTTTGGCTCAGCTAGAGACAGTCAAAACATCAAGGAGAGAAAGTGTGTCAAATCCATTAAGTGAACTAATAAAAATATATGATGATGATGACAACCCAGAGGTATCTCTTGTGACCCATGTACATATAGAAGAGGAAAAGGAGACATAAAAGACATCTCCCCCAGTTCCTGATGCTCAAGTTTAGGGGGTTCCATAGAATGAACAAGAATTCAGGAGTGTCTTAGACACTAAGCTGCCCAATGCACCGGAGACCGAAGAAGACAGTCTGAAGGACGAGCCAGGGTCAGACGAACCAAAGGAAGAATCCCCATAATAGGAAATCAACGTCCCAACTATCGAATATCAATTAAGTACCAAGCCTACCCTCGATGCCTCAATTTCAATCGATTCTCAACTCCCCAATGAGTGAGAAACAAAATTCGAGCCTTCAGAACATAGGGAGGAAGTTGAAGAACCTAGTCTTGAACAAGTATATACCATCGAGAGTCTGGGGAATACGCTCACCTGGGGAGATTAGAAAATCCCTGAACCCATGGATGAAGTAGCCGACATACATGACATCGCTTATGATGGGAAAAGGAAATCTATTGTCGAGAGAACCACCAAGAAGAGGAGAATAACTTTAGATCGCTCCATCCTCATCACTACAAAGGAAAACCTGATCAACACAAAGGATGATAAGACATCCTAACTTATTAGTGTAGGGATGGAAATCATAGATGCCACCCTGTAAAAGGATAAAAGGGATGAAAAGGAGTTGGCTACTCCTTTAAAGGAATTGGAACATTTGTGCCACTTGGAGAAATATTACCAGGACACCACACAGGTCGTGATGTACCTAAGGAGAGAATTCAAGGAGGCCTACAACAAGTTTATAGATGAACGACACATATTCAGTGCAAGTATAACTGAGATGCAAGAAGACACCCTCATGGTGCTTTCCACATGAATATATATGGAGATATGGTACGAGAAACAACAATAAGCCATGGAAAGAATCGACTATATTAGCGTAGTGCAAAAGGGTCAAGATGCCGAAGAGCACATCATCCGGGTTCTAAGGGAAAGCATCATCGACCACATAAGGAAATTATCCGAGTATTGGGTTAAAATGTCTCGGGAACCTCATCGAGAAATCCAGGAGAAATGGGCCAAGTGCGAGAAAGATGGATCATTATCAATCGGGTGATGAAAGACATCGAAATCCCCAAGTTTGGAACACTCGATGACTTTGTTGACTTGCGATACATAGTCAAGTAACACGCCGATAAAGACTCATAATGGGCCGAATAAATAGTAAAGGTGATAGAGACAACGCTAGGTCAGGTAGGACAGTTTATGGAGCATCCAATCAAAGCTCGGGCTATGCTCCAATAGTTAAGTACCAGTATAGTCAAGTATCGGGCACATACGATAGATATAAGAGAGATTCACTTGGCCTGAATGGAACAACATAGTTTCTCATCTGCCAACACTTGCGAGGATCTATTCATCAAGTGGTTGGAGTACGAGAAGAGTCACCCACTTAAGTCATATCTTGAGATGACTCTTAGAAAAAATGATAGAAAGGAGCGCCATGTGGAAAATTTTGTTTTACTTAGTTGCACTTTAGTAGTTATTTTTAGTTAATAGTATGTTATAAATAAGAGGTTCGACCTATTAGCAAAGGTCGATGGTTGCTACAAAGACCCTCATTTTTGGTTTTGTTAAGAACTATTTCAGAGCTTCCTTTAATTCAGAAGTCCTTCTTTGGGACCAGAGACAAGTTTGTGTTTTCATCAAATGAGTCTATGATTGGATGTAGAGAAGAATTATTTCTTATTTCGTCTCATGAATGGATGTTGTAATGAGTAAGAGCTACTAAATCTATTGATAAGTTATCTAATGCAATGCTTTACAGTTCTTTCTTTAATGATGAAGATAAATTGTTTTGTTATCATGTGATTGATGATTAGAGTTAAGTGAATTATTTTACTTTCCATCATTTATCATATGCATGTTTTCTTCTAATAAATCACATCTCAATCAGTAATTGGAATACCCACATAGTTAACGTATTAATACTAGGCTTGTGGTAGACCATCATTGTCTGCATGCTAGACTAAAGGGTTATCCCAAGCTCACCCTTTTCTCCATTAGTTAAGGTTGTTCCCACTTTGTCACTTGGTTGGTTTACACCGTATTTACCTCATATCAGTCCTACCTAAGAAAAAATACAAAAAAGATAACTTTCGAACCAAAGGAGAAAAATCTTCACGAGTAAACGTAAAGCTCATCAATTATTTTGGTTGGATCATAATATCTGGAGAACCATTCCACTATTAAACATTGTAGAGCATAATTGGGCCTCGGTGGCAGGTTTGTTTCTTGTTTTTGATTTAAAGGGATTTAGGACCCCCTCAACAGAATTAGCACTAGAAGGAGTGCCAGAAGAATGAATGGCTCACACTATTTTTTACAAAATCTTTCACACATCCTATAGATTCAAAAAAACCCACATGCATGGCTAGTCATTCCCAAGACAACCAACGCACACTGAGTACTCTTGAAATGAGTAACTCACCCCAGGCTAAGGAATAACGCATGTTCCTGGATATACCTTATGTTATTCCTCATGAGGAATTGAATCAATTCAGAAGAATCAAAAGATCTTACACCTAACAAATTGGTGTGCTACCCTTAGCTCCTTTACTTCCTCGAAGAAAAAAAATAAGAAGACCATTGGTCAAATCCCCAGACCAGGTTTCCATGAACATCATAGAAGACCTAATAGATTTTTCCCTCACCAAAATATAACATCCTCTCAATCTAATCCCCGAAACATTGGCCAATAACTTCTCTGAGCCTGACGAGTTTTCGAAAGAAGAAGGGTTCAACTCAGGATCTGAAGGCATGGAAGATAACAATGACCATGATGAAGAAAGGGGAAATCCACCTCAGAACAATCAACCTTGGTTGGACAGATATGTTTTGGCCATCCCAGGATGAGTATGTAACCTTCCTTGACACCCAGAGAAATTACTTCCTAAATTTGACCCTAAAACTTCAGGATTTCCTGAAGATAATATCAAGAAATTCATACTATCTATCAGACTTATGAATGTCCAACATGAAGACATAGTTTGCAAGATATTCCCCTACACTTTCAAGAATTCATCCTCCACGTGGTATTTTAACTTACCCGTAGAATCCATAACAATTTGGACGAAGTTTCAAAAAGACTTTCTAGATAAATTTGAAGAAGAAACCACTACAAGAGCATTGATGGCTGAGTTTTAGCTGCCACCATGAATTCGAAGGGAAGGGTCAAAGAATTTAATAAAATATTTACAACCATATTAAACAAATTCCATCCTGAGGCTAAACATACTCAGGAGCTGCAAATCGAAGTCTACGCTAATGCCCTCCAAGCTTCTATTTCCATGTTTGTGAAGAGGGATACCAAACTAACCCTAGCTAAGAATTTTGAAGAAGCCAAAATGACAGAGTTCCAAATGAAGGGATTTAAAGAAGGTCAGGTTTCCTTATTTAAGAAATAAGTTCAACCTCCTCTCAGGAGAGGGCTATTTCTTACTAGACCCCCAGGGAAATGAACAAAACAAACTCCTGAAAAGGGAAGTGGGGACATAGAGGACCTACAACGCATGGCCAAAAATATATCAAGTGAAATCATATACATGAAGATAATTGCAGCAGAGGGAAACCAAGGCCAGAGGCCCTATAAGACTTTATTTAAAAGGAATCCACCATTCAAAGAAATTGAGCCTCTTGTAGCCAACTTAAACATCGATCTGGGAAATGTAGCATCCGACTCTTTCTACACTTATCATCAAGATAATCACTCTGAAATAGACTGCGCTCAGTGCGTGCACACCACGAATTTGATGGCCATCCGGTTTCTAGATGAAGTCTCCCTCACCGAACAATCAAGCAACTCTAGTATGAATGTTTTCAATCAAGAAGACATTGCTCCACCAGATGAAACAATCATGTTGATATGGGATCTTGACCTAGATATGTCTTCCAATGACCTGTTTGAGGTTCAAGAACCACCTGTAGAAGTCTTGTCTATGCAAACACAAAGTCTCAAATGACCTTAGTACTACCAAAATTTTTGGAGGGAGGCCAACCCCTGATCACCCGAAAATCACCTTTTGCTCCCCGAAGAAACCCTATAAACATCCATACACAGGAATCGCCGAAGATGGATTCATACATAGTAGAATATTTGAAGAAGTTGAAGGATAATATATCATTTATGGACATATGTATGATCCCTCGGATAAGGACTTCCTGTTACAAGCTTTGAAATCAATAGAAAATCCTACGATAAGCAGTAATCAGGGAATAAATCCAACTCACACATATCCTGGAATATATTCCACTATGAACGCCTGCTCTTAAGACAAGAAGGGAAAACCTTTTTTGCCACTATTCCTTTTAACTTTTGAAGTCTTCAAAAGAAACCTCCATAACTGTTTGGTCGAATCAAGATCATCTTCTAATGTTATGCCCTTGCTATTTGAAAAAAATTAAATGTTGTTCCTCTCAAAAGTGATAAACATGTAATACAACTAGACAAAACCCAGGTAAAGGTCATGGGAGAACTCAAAGATGTAATGATCAGAATAGAGACACATCCTAAATTTATGCAAGTGATTAACATCATTGTAGTAGATATCCCAGAATCTTATGGATTATTATTAAGCCGAGATTGGTCTGAGAAGTTAAATAGATACTTTACTACTGACTAGGCTCACCTTTGGCTTCCATTAAAAGGGCATGCAAATATGATCAAAATTGATAGGAAAAGATATCTAAAACAAACTCTCATTGACTTAGAAACCCTAAATGAACCCTCATCGATAGATTTTCCTGTTCTTGAAAATTATTCTTGTGATTCCTACTTCAGAAAATTTTCCCTTCTCTCATCTGATGTCCCTCTTATGAAAAACTCCGAAATGATTTTTTGAGAGGAATTGTCGATGGCGGTAGGGGAAACCCTCTTCTTCCAAGAATCTATGTTAGAAATCATAGAACTAATAGGAGGAAAAGAGGAAAGTGATAGGAAAGAAGAAGCTGATAGATTTCGCCCATAAGTTTGGACCTTATACTTCGATGGATCTAAATTGCAAGAAGGGTCAGTGGTAGGGTGGATCCTCATTAATCCAAAAGGTAAATGATATTTTCTATCCTGTAGACTTGAGTTTGAATTCACAAACAATACTATCTAGTATGAAACTCTAGTACAAGGTCTAAAGAAATCCATGGACTTGAACGTTAAATAAGTGAAGGTTTTTGGAGATTCTAAAATCATCGTTAGACAAGTTAGGAATAGTATACATTGCAATTCTCCACACCTGAAGAATTACCAACATGAAGTCCACAGGATAATAGAGCATTTTGAAGCTTTCAACATTACATCGATTCCCAAAGTGAAGAACATTCTTGTTGATTCTCTGGACACCGCGGCTTCAAGGCTATCACCTCTAGAAGATTATGAAGCCTCCCGGTTTACTATGGAATTTCTCTACAAACCATCGATTCCCAACAATATCTCTAATTGGAAGGTCTTTGAAGGAGATAAATATTTCATAAACTTTTTCACTAACCAAGATAATTTCAAAGACTTGGCTATTGATGATGAAGTATTCCATGAACAATCAATGGAAACCAACACTCATACATATCGACCGATTATCAAATCAAAGTCTCACATGATACTAAAGGTGATAGCTAATTTAGAAAACCTTTTTGACCTAAAAGAAAGATTTAAAGGGTCAAAAAATGCGAAGAATGGTAGTTCTTGTCCCATGCATGAAACTATAAATCTCGGAACCCTGAAAAACCCAAAAAATGTAAACCTTGACAAGACAATATCTAAAGAGGAAAGGAAGGGCTACCTCCAACTTTTCAGACAGTACAAGGATGTCTTTGCATGGTCCTATCGAGATCTGAAAACTTATGATACCTGTATCATTCAACACACTATCCCTTTAAAGCCTGAAGTAAAACCCTTCCAACAGAAGCTCTGGAAGTACCACCCATCCCTGGAGCCTCTCGTGTGTCAGGAATTAAAGAAATTATTAGATGCCAAAATTATCTTCTAGGTTAGACACTCTGCATGGGTAGCAAATTTGGTTCTTTTAAGGAAAAAGTATGGGGAGATTTGCTTATGCATAGATTTTAGAAACCTCAATAGAGTTTTAGAAAAAGAGAACTACCTAGTCCCACCAATGGAGCAACTCCTGCAGACTGTGTCTGGCTCTGAAATTTTCTCCTTACTATATGGTTTCTCAGGTTACAACCAGGTTCTAGTTTTAGAAGAACATCGTTTAAAAACTACCTTTCGAACCAAGTGGGGAACCTTCGCTAACAAACACATGCCTTTTGGGTTAATCAATGCAGGGGAAACCTTCCAAAGGGTTATGGACGTGGCATTTTGGTGACTAATCAACAAGTGTGTAGTATTTTACTTGGACGACGTGACTGTGTATTCAAATAACAAAGAATATCACATCCAACACTTAACCCATATTTTCGAAAGGTGTATGATATAAAACATATACATAAACCCTAAGAAAACTGTTTTTGGTGTCGAGGAAGGTAAGTTTTTAGGCCGCATTATATCTCAAGTAGGCATTCGCATAGACCCAGAAATGATTAAGGCTATAACTCAGCTTCCATTACCTCACAACAAAAAGGCTATGCATTCGTTCTTCAGGAAAATCAATTTTGTGAGGAAATTCACCCCCAATTTCGAAGAAACTATCAAACCCCTACAAAAAATGATTTGTAAGGATGCTAAGTTTAAGTGGGATGATGAACGAAAGAAGGCTTTCAACAATATTAAAACTGCAATATCTCAAACCCCAGTGCCACGAAGTCCCAATCTCAACAAAGATTTCTTCCTGTATACTTTTGCCTCCGATCAATCGTTAGCCGCAGTATTAACTCAGATGGATGATGACAAAAATGAATCCCCAGTATCGTTCATGAGAACTAATCTCCAAGGTTCTGAACTAAATTATCCTACTATATAAAAACAGGTTCATGCGTTTTATAAGGTAGTAAAACATTTTATATATTACATCCTCAAGAACCATACCAAAGTAATCGTGCCTCACCCCACATTTTGATCCCTATTTAATCAACAGGATATGGGGGGAAGAAGAGGGAACTGGATGGCAGTAGTCCAAGAATTTGATCTAGATATAAAACCTACTAAATTGGTTAAAGGACAATGATTATGTAAATTGGAAGCCAAAGCTCAAGACCAAGTAAATGAAGACCCCAGATGGGAGAATGAAATGGAATTATGGTGTGGTGAAGCTTCATACATCTCACTAGGGCAATAGTCTTGGTATGAGAAATTGACTTATCTCCTGCACCATAGGACTTGCCCAGAAAACCTAAACCCTAGGAAAAGGAGAGATCTTAGGCTAAAATGTGCACAATATCGCTTCATAAATTCGATACTCTTTTGGGTCAATTATGATGGGGTACTTTTAAGATGTATCGAACGTGAATATGCAGACAAGTTTATGAAGGAGCTCCATGATGGCCCTACTGACAAACATTTTGTAGGAAACACCATCGCTCATAAGATACAGATAGCTGGATATTATTGGCCGACTCTGTTCAAGGACGCTCACACATATGCTAGAAACTATAAGAATTTTCAAACAAGCGCTGGGAGGGAGAAGAGAGTATTTGTCCCACTCCAATCGATGACCATTTCTAGGCCTTTTGAGCAATGGGGGTTATATATCATAGGATAAATTACACCAATTTCCTCAAGACAACATAAGTACATACTTACTGCCATCGATTATTTTACGAAATGGGTAGAGGCCATCCCACTGACTCATGTAAACGAGAAGGTGGTAATCCAATTCATAGAACAACAACTGATAACAAGATTCAGTGTCCCTTCTGTCCTTGTTTTTGATAATGCAACTTACTTTTCTTCCACCCTATTAACAATGTTTTCTCTAGACAAAGGAATCATAATTAGATACTCCACAAACTATTATCCACATGGAAATGAAGTGGCAGAATCAACTAATAAGAACCTAGTAAGAATATTAAAGAAAACAGTTGCAGACAACCAGCGAAATTGGCATAACCTACTCCATAATTCCTTATGGGAAGATAGAGTTACACCCAAGGAAACTTTAGGGAATTCCCCATACTTTCTAGTATACAGATATGAAACCATTCTCTCAAATGAACTATATCTTTCATCTCTTCAACTTGCTCAGGAGTCCAGAGGGAAACCCTCATCAATCTTACAACAAAGAATTGACACACTTCTCATGTTAGAAGAGTAAAGGGAGAAAGATAAATCAAAGTTCATAGCCCACTAGTAGATAGTTAAAATGTGGTTTGATAAACATAAGGCTAAAGACAAGAATTTTGAAGTAGAAGACCTAGTCCTAAAGTGGGACAGAGCAAATGAGCTTAAAGGAAAACATTCTAAGTTTCAGAATCTATGGTTTGGACCTTTCCAGGTGGCCAAGAAGATTGGGTTAGGCACATATCGACTACAAAATATGAGGGGGGAATCTGATGCTCTCCCAGTGAATGGCCAAGCCCTGAAAAAATATTTTCATAAAAAAAATAAAAAAAATGTGTTTATTTTTGATACGTCGATTTATCTTTTTTCATTTATACTTTTTGTTTTATCTTTTTTGATCGTGCTTCTGAGATTTTTAAATATTGTGTTTAGCAAGAAAATGGTTGACCTCAAATCATGTGACATACCAAACTCTCTTCCTAACTCATCGCTTACAATAAGCGTTGAGGAACCTATGGTTGTTTCAAGAGATTCTTTATCTAACTTGCGCAGATGAACAACTTTGGATAAATGCGGAATTGTCTACTTAGTGGCTTGGTAAAAACTTAAGGGAAAGACAGTAAGCCAGAAAGGACTACATGCACCTCAGAGACAAAGATAGTGAGTTTCAACTTAACCATCTCATTTTCTTTGCAAATAACAGACGTCCTCCTCTCCAACTCGCTTAGAGAATTCTACCAAAATAAAAGACAACTATATCAAATGAGTGCACAGTAGGCGAGGGTATGTAGATATCTCCGTCGGGGCTATGGATGCTTTCTGGCAGTGGAGCAAGGTCTGTGACGTTGGGGTGACTTCACTGGGACTATGGACGCTCGTTGCCAGTGGAACAACACTGTAACAAATGAATAAGGGTAACTAAAAGGCCTAGTGCCAGTGAATACTTGAATAGAATCTTGTCAAAAGGGGGTGTGAGTCAAGGTTACAGGAAAATAAGGTGGAATAAAGGTTAAAAAACCCCACAGGCAGGCCCAGATGCATCAATCGGGGAAATTCCAAATATAGGGGTAAAAGAAGCTCCGATGAAATCCAATTAAGTTCCTAATCACATTTTTCATCAGCCGAGGCAGAGGAAGGAATAGAGTTTTTTATTTCACCCAGTAAGTATCCATTTGTTGAGCACTCAACACACCCTAAAAATCCTATGTCAATTTTTCACTTTTTGGGTACCACTTAATCATTGCACTGTCTGAATTTGATTTTCTTTTCATAAATGTTTTTTCTTTTCTTGTTCTCTTAACACTCATTAGTTATTCAGGATTGTTTAACTTTATGAAACTCCATGAATTAAAAGGTATTAACACTTAAATAAGGAATCATCATCCAAAACACTTAGCTCTACGCGCTCAAGATACGACGTTGGAAGGAATTAAGAGGTGAAAAAGAATCACTCAGAAAACCTCAGTCGTTGAGCATCGATCTTCACCAACATCGGCGAAAGGAAGATTTTTTTTCACTACAAGTATCACCTACAGACATCGTCGATAGTCAATCCAATTCGACATCGGTAAAAGGTGAAGGGAGTAAACGTTAAGTAAGAAATAAATGATATCATCGATAACCGATACCCGACGCACTTGTTAGAATCATGGAAAATCGAATCATGATGAACATTTCGACCACGCTAAATATTTTTTCCTGATCACTGAATCTCGAAGCATTTAGGCATCGGGATTTGTCGAAGAAACTAATCCAAAGAAAAAAATGTGATAGGTTTATCCCCAATCGCCAACCCCCAATACCATTTCCGCATCAACGATCCCCATTTTACTTAAGAACGCACAACTTGAAGAAATAACCTACTCCAACTAATACTCATGAATTAAGTCACCCATCTTCAACACCATGTGTCTTTTCCAGATTGGAGAAAGGTATGACCCAGTTTTACCCCAAGTCATTCTTGGTCCCCTAAATCCAAGCCACACCTTCAAGCCAGTTTTTCCATGTTAGCAGCGTACAATGAAATCGATCGGCGTCAAAGGTTTTTCGTATAAGGATATCAATGAAAACATCCATAACCCATTGTCAATCCCTGATCCACCCATTAAGAAAGTGACACGATGGGACGTTTTAGTGCTAGACATGTTTAGATTCAGAGCATTTAAGGAACTAATTAGCTCCAAATCATGCATTAGTTGCTACTTCGTGTGCGAATCAAAACAGTCGTTTGAAATTTCTGATAGAAAACATCACCCTCCACACCTTCCCCATCAACCCATGATGAATTTAGGTTGTAGATATTTGGTGGAAGATTTGTTTGAATTCCACTCATCACCCGGATTGAATGGTTGATACGACAAGGTAAGTTCTTCCTCGGTTTAAATTCTCTT
>ML785745.1:987355-1024692 GCA_009831015.1 Picea engelmannii
AACGGGACCAAGGCGGTACTCCCACACTCGGGGGAACTCTTTAAGAAGATCTGCTGGGAAGAATTCCTGGAATAGGTCCTGCATAGTGACCTAGATGTGAGAGCACTCAACAATGAACTTTTTTCGAATATTCAAAGATAATACCTACACATGGTAGCAAGCAGAACTCCAATATTCCCCTACATAGAACTCTTGAAGTGGCTCATTGAACACACGGACACACAAAATTTTTTGATTAATGATGACAATGGCGAGTGTGTCAGAGTGTTCCTTATGGTGGAGGTCCAAAATATTACAATATTAGAGACCCGAAGGAGCGATTGAACATTGGTTTCATCGTGAAGTTATAAGAGCACCACGACACCAGTCGGGTAATGGCCTCATGGTGGTGAGAAGATAATAAATACACCAATCAAACTTCTGGCTGGTACCAAATGTCCAAACTAAGAGAACCATACATATTCCTAATGGCTTTCATCTGTCGGTTGTATGGGGAGAAAGACTGCTCCAGATTTTCGGAAGCATGGATGCTTCTAGTGTACACAATAGATGTTTCTAGGAGTGGCTTCAGCCGGGGAGCAATCATTTCCAAGCAGCTAAGCATGTGCATACAACAGGATTAGACGTCAAAAGAAGGGGAGACTCCAACCTTCTACATGGGATCATACCTGCAGAATGTCATGTGTTCCAGAAACGTCTTCACTGGCATGAACCTAAGATGACACATCACAGAGCTCTCGGTCCATATATATTTCAGCGTCTTCAACGTCCACTCCCTCATCTGTGATGAATTCATTACATGCATTTATTTTATTCTTTTCAAGAGAGAGTGTTTGAGACTATCGGTTGCAGCCATAAAGGTGATATCAAAGGCCGACCACTGGTATTTGGACGAATGCGATACGTACATTAGGGTATTTAGGACCACTAGAGAACCTTATCTCCTACCAGCACATCTCCCTGACCGGCTTGTAGTGGGAGAGATATGCTACCAGACCATCCTGCAAGGTTACAATGCCACCTTGGTTAAGGATAATAAGCGGGCATTTATACCTTATGGATTCCATGTAGGCTTATACCTAGTGAAAGACACCTCTCAACCCAAGTAGGAAGGATTGAGTCAATTAGAATTATGATTCTAGACCAGTCGATTCTGCAAGAACGAACCAAAGGGTCTAGTATTGAAACATGCTTCTCAAGTGTTGTCCTGCTGGCATACGCCCACAACAAGTTTGAAGATGAAGTCTTCACGGAAAATGCCCAGGATTGGGATGAAGTTTTGGAAAGGATGGTCGATCCCAAAATGATCATATTCAAAACCATGAGCCTGGATGAAGGGGAGACTATCCTAGAACAATCGCCTCAAGGGGCCCTCAGGGCCAAAGAAGAAATGATAGTAGTCGAAGCAACAAAAGTAGCAGAAGGCCCCTTGGTAGCCTTGATGCAAGATAGAGGTACCCTAATGTATCAGGACAGGCGGGAGAGGAAGTTACTCATGATAGAACAGGTGCAACAAATAATTGATCAGCTACAAGATGACCTGGACCTCATAAGTATGAAAAGTCTCCCTGACGACAACCCAGATGATAGCCAGGTGGGCCCAAGCAGCCCTGAATTCATAGATATTGATGAATTTATTGGGTTAGATGACCCTGAATTCACAATGCCATCGGTTGGATTGCCGACATGTGTTTTGGCTCAGCTAGAGACAGTCAAAACATCAAGGAGAGAAAGTGTGTCAAATCCATTAAGTGAACTAATAAAAATATATGATGATGATGACAACCCAGAGGTATCTCTTGTGACCCATGTACATATAGAAGAGGAAAAGGAGACATAAAAGACATCTCCCCCAGTTCCTGATGCTCAAGTTTAGGGGGTTCCATAGAATGAACAAGAATTCAGGAGTGTCTTAGACACTAAGCTGCCCAATGCACCGGAGACCGAAGAAGACAGTCTGAAGGACGAGCCAGGGTCAGACGAACCAAAGGAAGAATCCCCATAATAGGAAATCAACGTCCCAACTATCGAATATCAATTAAGTACCAAGCCTACCCTCGATGCCTCAATTTCAATCGATTCTCAACTCCCCAATGAGTGAGAAACAAAATTCGAGCCTTCAGAACATAGGGAGGAAGTTGAAGAACCTAGTCTTGAACAAGTATATACCATCGAGAGTCTGGGGAATACGCTCACCTGGGGAGATTAGAAAATCCCTGAACCCATGGATGAAGTAGCCGACATACATGACATCGCTTATGATGGGAAAAGGAAATCTATTGTCGAGAGAACCACCAAGAAGAGGAGAATAACTTTAGATCGCTCCATCCTCATCACTACAAAGGAAAACCTGATCAACACAAAGGATGATAAGACATCCTAACTTATTAGTGTAGGGATGGAAATCATAGATGCCACCCTGTAAAAGGATAAAAGGGATGAAAAGGAGTTGGCTACTCCTTTAAAGGAATTGGAACATTTGTGCCACTTGGAGAAATATTACCAGGACACCACACAGGTCGTGATGTACCTAAGGAGAGAATTCAAGGAGGCCTACAACAAGTTTATAGATGAACGACACATATTCAGTGCAAGTATAACTGAGATGCAAGAAGACACCCTCATGGTGCTTTCCACATGAATATATATGGAGATATGGTACGAGAAACAACAATAAGCCATGGAAAGAATCGACTATATTAGCGTAGTGCAAAAGGGTCAAGATGCCGAAGAGCACATCATCCGGGTTCTAAGGGAAAGCATCATCGACCACATAAGGAAATTATCCGAGTATTGGGTTAAAATGTCTCGGGAACCTCATCGAGAAATCCAGGAGAAATGGGCCAAGTGCGAGAAAGATGGATCATTATCAATCGGGTGATGAAAGACATCGAAATCCCCAAGTTTGGAACACTCGATGACTTTGTTGACTTGCGATACATAGTCAAGTAACACGCCGATAAAGACTCATAATGGGCCGAATAAATAGTAAAGGTGATAGAGACAACGCTAGGTCAGGTAGGACAGTTTATGGAGCATCCAATCAAAGCTCGGGCTATGCTCCAATAGTTAAGTACCAGTATAGTCAAGTATCGGGCACATACGATAGATATAAGAGAGATTCACTTGGCCTGAATGGAACAACATAGTTTCTCATCTGCCAACACTTGCGAGGATCTATTCATCAAGTGGTTGGAGTACGAGAAGAGTCACCCACTTAAGTCATATCTTGAGATGACTCTTAGAAAAAATGATAGAAAGGAGCGCCATGTGGAAAATTTTGTTTTACTTAGTTGCACTTTAGTAGTTATTTTTAGTTAATAGTATGTTATAAATAAGAGGTTCGACCTATTAGCAAAGGTCGATGGTTGCTACAAAGACCCTCATTTTTGGTTTTGTTAAGAACTATTTCAGAGCTTCCTTTAATTCAGAAGTCCTTCTTTGGGACCAGAGACAAGTTTGTGTTTTCATCAAATGAGTCTATGATTGGATGTAGAGAAGAATTATTTCTTATTTCGTCTCATGAATGGATGTTGTAATGAGTAAGAGCTACTAAATCTATTGATAAGTTATCTAATGCAATGCTTTACAGTTCTTTCTTTAATGATGAAGATAAATTGTTTTGTTATCATGTGATTGATGATTAGAGTTAAGTGAATTATTTTACTTTCCATCATTTATCATATGCATGTTTTCTTCTAATAAATCACATCTCAATCAGTAATTGGAATACCCACATAGTTAACGTATTAATACTAGGCTTGTGGTAGACCATCATTGTCTGCATGCTAGACTAAAGGGTTATCCCAAGCTCACCCTTTTCTCCATTAGTTAAGGTTGTTCCCACTTTGTCACTTGGTTGGTTTACACCGTATTTACCTCATATCAGTCCTACCTAAGAAAAAATACAAAAAAGATAACTTTCGAACCAAAGGAGAAAAATCTTCACGAGTAAACGTAAAGCTCATCAATTATTTTGGTTGGATCATAATATCTGGAGAACCATTCCACTATTAAACATTGTAGAGCATAATTGGGCCTCGGTGGCAGGTTTGTTTCTTGTTTTTGATTTAAAGGGATTTAGGACCCCCTCAACAGAATTAGCACTAGAAGGAGTGCCAGAAGAATGAATGGCTCACACTATTTTTTACAAAATCTTTCACACATCCTATAGATTCAAAAAAACCCACATGCATGGCTAGTCATTCCCAAGACAACCAACGCACACTGAGTACTCTTGAAATGAGTAACTCACCCCAGGCTAAGGAATAACGCATGTTCCTGGATATACCTTATGTTATTCCTCATGAGGAATTGAATCAATTCAGAAGAATCAAAAGATCTTACACCTAACAAATTGGTGTGCTACCCTTAGCTCCTTTACTTCCTCGAAGAAAAAAAATAAGAAGACCATTGGTCAAATCCCCAGACCAGGTTTCCATGAACATCATAGAAGACCTAATAGATTTTTCCCTCACCAAAATATAACATCCTCTCAATCTAATCCCCGAAACATTGGCCAATAACTTCTCTGAGCCTGACGAGTTTTCGAAAGAAGAAGGGTTCAACTCAGGATCTGAAGGCATGGAAGATAACAATGACCATGATGAAGAAAGGGGAAATCCACCTCAGAACAATCAACCTTGGTTGGACAGATATGTTTTGGCCATCCCAGGATGAGTATGTAACCTTCCTTGACACCCAGAGAAATTACTTCCTAAATTTGACCCTAAAACTTCAGGATTTCCTGAAGATAATATCAAGAAATTCATACTATCTATCAGACTTATGAATGTCCAACATGAAGACATAGTTTGCAAGATATTCCCCTACACTTTCAAGAATTCATCCTCCACGTGGTATTTTAACTTACCCGTAGAATCCATAACAATTTGGACGAAGTTTCAAAAAGACTTTCTAGATAAATTTGAAGAAGAAACCACTACAAGAGCATTGATGGCTGAGTTTTAGCTGCCACCATGAATTCGAAGGGAAGGGTCAAAGAATTTAATAAAATATTTACAACCATATTAAACAAATTCCATCCTGAGGCTAAACATACTCAGGAGCTGCAAATCGAAGTCTACGCTAATGCCCTCCAAGCTTCTATTTCCATGTTTGTGAAGAGGGATACCAAACTAACCCTAGCTAAGAATTTTGAAGAAGCCAAAATGACAGAGTTCCAAATGAAGGGATTTAAAGAAGGTCAGGTTTCCTTATTTAAGAAATAAGTTCAACCTCCTCTCAGGAGAGGGCTATTTCTTACTAGACCCCCAGGGAAATGAACAAAACAAACTCCTGAAAAGGGAAGTGGGGACATAGAGGACCTACAACGCATGGCCAAAAATATATCAAGTGAAATCATATACATGAAGATAATTGCAGCAGAGGGAAACCAAGGCCAGAGGCCCTATAAGACTTTATTTAAAAGGAATCCACCATTCAAAGAAATTGAGCCTCTTGTAGCCAACTTAAACATCGATCTGGGAAATGTAGCATCCGACTCTTTCTACACTTATCATCAAGATAATCACTCTGAAATAGACTGCGCTCAGTGCGTGCACACCACGAATTTGATGGCCATCCGGTTTCTAGATGAAGTCTCCCTCACCGAACAATCAAGCAACTCTAGTATGAATGTTTTCAATCAAGAAGACATTGCTCCACCAGATGAAACAATCATGTTGATATGGGATCTTGACCTAGATATGTCTTCCAATGACCTGTTTGAGGTTCAAGAACCACCTGTAGAAGTCTTGTCTATGCAAACACAAAGTCTCAAATGACCTTAGTACTACCAAAATTTTTGGAGGGAGGCCAACCCCTGATCACCCGAAAATCACCTTTTGCTCCCCGAAGAAACCCTATAAACATCCATACACAGGAATCGCCGAAGATGGATTCATACATAGTAGAATATTTGAAGAAGTTGAAGGATAATATATCATTTATGGACATATGTATGATCCCTCGGATAAGGACTTCCTGTTACAAGCTTTGAAATCAATAGAAAATCCTACGATAAGCAGTAATCAGGGAATAAATCCAACTCACACATATCCTGGAATATATTCCACTATGAACGCCTGCTCTTAAGACAAGAAGGGAAAACCTTTTTTGCCACTATTCCTTTTAACTTTTGAAGTCTTCAAAAGAAACCTCCATAACTGTTTGGTCGAATCAAGATCATCTTCTAATGTTATGCCCTTGCTATTTGAAAAAAATTAAATGTTGTTCCTCTCAAAAGTGATAAACATGTAATACAACTAGACAAAACCCAGGTAAAGGTCATGGGAGAACTCAAAGATGTAATGATCAGAATAGAGACACATCCTAAATTTATGCAAGTGATTAACATCATTGTAGTAGATATCCCAGAATCTTATGGATTATTATTAAGCCGAGATTGGTCTGAGAAGTTAAATAGATACTTTACTACTGACTAGGCTCACCTTTGGCTTCCATTAAAAGGGCATGCAAATATGATCAAAATTGATAGGAAAAGATATCTAAAACAAACTCTCATTGACTTAGAAACCCTAAATGAACCCTCATCGATAGATTTTCCTGTTCTTGAAAATTATTCTTGTGATTCCTACTTCAGAAAATTTTCCCTTCTCTCATCTGATGTCCCTCTTATGAAAAACTCCGAAATGATTTTTTGAGAGGAATTGTCGATGGCGGTAGGGGAAACCCTCTTCTTCCAAGAATCTATGTTAGAAATCATAGAACTAATAGGAGGAAAAGAGGAAAGTGATAGGAAAGAAGAAGCTGATAGATTTCGCCCATAAGTTTGGACCTTATACTTCGATGGATCTAAATTGCAAGAAGGGTCAGTGGTAGGGTGGATCCTCATTAATCCAAAAGGTAAATGATATTTTCTATCCTGTAGACTTGAGTTTGAATTCACAAACAATACTATCTAGTATGAAACTCTAGTACAAGGTCTAAAGAAATCCATGGACTTGAACGTTAAATAAGTGAAGGTTTTTGGAGATTCTAAAATCATCGTTAGACAAGTTAGGAATAGTATACATTGCAATTCTCCACACCTGAAGAATTACCAACATGAAGTCCACAGGATAATAGAGCATTTTGAAGCTTTCAACATTACATCGATTCCCAAAGTGAAGAACATTCTTGTTGATTCTCTGGACACCGCGGCTTCAAGGCTATCACCTCTAGAAGATTATGAAGCCTCCCGGTTTACTATGGAATTTCTCTACAAACCATCGATTCCCAACAATATCTCTAATTGGAAGGTCTTTGAAGGAGATAAATATTTCATAAACTTTTTCACTAACCAAGATAATTTCAAAGACTTGGCTATTGATGATGAAGTATTCCATGAACAATCAATGGAAACCAACACTCATACATATCGACCGATTATCAAATCAAAGTCTCACATGATACTAAAGGTGATAGCTAATTTAGAAAACCTTTTTGACCTAAAAGAAAGATTTAAAGGGTCAAAAAATGCGAAGAATGGTAGTTCTTGTCCCATGCATGAAACTATAAATCTCGGAACCCTGAAAAACCCAAAAAATGTAAACCTTGACAAGACAATATCTAAAGAGGAAAGGAAGGGCTACCTCCAACTTTTCAGACAGTACAAGGATGTCTTTGCATGGTCCTATCGAGATCTGAAAACTTATGATACCTGTATCATTCAACACACTATCCCTTTAAAGCCTGAAGTAAAACCCTTCCAACAGAAGCTCTGGAAGTACCACCCATCCCTGGAGCCTCTCGTGTGTCAGGAATTAAAGAAATTATTAGATGCCAAAATTATCTTCTAGGTTAGACACTCTGCATGGGTAGCAAATTTGGTTCTTTTAAGGAAAAAGTATGGGGAGATTTGCTTATGCATAGATTTTAGAAACCTCAATAGAGTTTTAGAAAAAGAGAACTACCTAGTCCCACCAATGGAGCAACTCCTGCAGACTGTGTCTGGCTCTGAAATTTTCTCCTTACTATATGGTTTCTCAGGTTACAACCAGGTTCTAGTTTTAGAAGAACATCGTTTAAAAACTACCTTTCGAACCAAGTGGGGAACCTTCGCTAACAAACACATGCCTTTTGGGTTAATCAATGCAGGGGAAACCTTCCAAAGGGTTATGGACGTGGCATTTTGGTGACTAATCAACAAGTGTGTAGTATTTTACTTGGACGACGTGACTGTGTATTCAAATAACAAAGAATATCACATCCAACACTTAACCCATATTTTCGAAAGGTGTATGATATAAAACATATACATAAACCCTAAGAAAACTGTTTTTGGTGTCGAGGAAGGTAAGTTTTTAGGCCGCATTATATCTCAAGTAGGCATTCGCATAGACCCAGAAATGATTAAGGCTATAACTCAGCTTCCATTACCTCACAACAAAAAGGCTATGCATTCGTTCTTCAGGAAAATCAATTTTGTGAGGAAATTCACCCCCAATTTCGAAGAAACTATCAAACCCCTACAAAAAATGATTTGTAAGGATGCTAAGTTTAAGTGGGATGATGAACGAAAGAAGGCTTTCAACAATATTAAAACTGCAATATCTCAAACCCCAGTGCCACGAAGTCCCAATCTCAACAAAGATTTCTTCCTGTATACTTTTGCCTCCGATCAATCGTTAGCCGCAGTATTAACTCAGATGGATGATGACAAAAATGAATCCCCAGTATCGTTCATGAGAACTAATCTCCAAGGTTCTGAACTAAATTATCCTACTATATAAAAACAGGTTCATGCGTTTTATAAGGTAGTAAAACATTTTATATATTACATCCTCAAGAACCATACCAAAGTAATCGTGCCTCACCCCACATTTTGATCCCTATTTAATCAACAGGATATGGGGGGAAGAAGAGGGAACTGGATGGCAGTAGTCCAAGAATTTGATCTAGATATAAAACCTACTAAATTGGTTAAAGGACAATGATTATGTAAATTGGAAGCCAAAGCTCAAGACCAAGTAAATGAAGACCCCAGATGGGAGAATGAAATGGAATTATGGTGTGGTGAAGCTTCATACATCTCACTAGGGCAATAGTCTTGGTATGAGAAATTGACTTATCTCCTGCACCATAGGACTTGCCCAGAAAACCTAAACCCTAGGAAAAGGAGAGATCTTAGGCTAAAATGTGCACAATATCGCTTCATAAATTCGATACTCTTTTGGGTCAATTATGATGGGGTACTTTTAAGATGTATCGAACGTGAATATGCAGACAAGTTTATGAAGGAGCTCCATGATGGCCCTACTGACAAACATTTTGTAGGAAACACCATCGCTCATAAGATACAGATAGCTGGATATTATTGGCCGACTCTGTTCAAGGACGCTCACACATATGCTAGAAACTATAAGAATTTTCAAACAAGCGCTGGGAGGGAGAAGAGAGTATTTGTCCCACTCCAATCGATGACCATTTCTAGGCCTTTTGAGCAATGGGGGTTATATATCATAGGATAAATTACACCAATTTCCTCAAGACAACATAAGTACATACTTACTGCCATCGATTATTTTACGAAATGGGTAGAGGCCATCCCACTGACTCATGTAAACGAGAAGGTGGTAATCCAATTCATAGAACAACAACTGATAACAAGATTCAGTGTCCCTTCTGTCCTTGTTTTTGATAATGCAACTTACTTTTCTTCCACCCTATTAACAATGTTTTCTCTAGACAAAGGAATCATAATTAGATACTCCACAAACTATTATCCACATGGAAATGAAGTGGCAGAATCAACTAATAAGAACCTAGTAAGAATATTAAAGAAAACAGTTGCAGACAACCAGCGAAATTGGCATAACCTACTCCATAATTCCTTATGGGAAGATAGAGTTACACCCAAGGAAACTTTAGGGAATTCCCCATACTTTCTAGTATACAGATATGAAACCATTCTCTCAAATGAACTATATCTTTCATCTCTTCAACTTGCTCAGGAGTCCAGAGGGAAACCCTCATCAATCTTACAACAAAGAATTGACACACTTCTCATGTTAGAAGAGTAAAGGGAGAAAGATAAATCAAAGTTCATAGCCCACTAGTAGATAGTTAAAATGTGGTTTGATAAACATAAGGCTAAAGACAAGAATTTTGAAGTAGAAGACCTAGTCCTAAAGTGGGACAGAGCAAATGAGCTTAAAGGAAAACATTCTAAGTTTCAGAATCTATGGTTTGGACCTTTCCAGGTGGCCAAGAAGATTGGGTTAGGCACATATCGACTACAAAATATGAGGGGGGAATCTGATGCTCTCCCAGTGAATGGCCAAGCCCTGAAAAAATATTTTCATAAAAAAAATAAAAAAAATGTGTTTATTTTTGATACGTCGATTTATCTTTTTTCATTTATACTTTTTGTTTTATCTTTTTTGATCGTGCTTCTGAGATTTTTAAATATTGTGTTTAGCAAGAAAATGGTTGACCTCAAATCATGTGACATACCAAACTCTCTTCCTAACTCATCGCTTACAATAAGCGTTGAGGAACCTATGGTTGTTTCAAGAGATTCTTTATCTAACTTGCGCAGATGAACAACTTTGGATAAATGCGGAATTGTCTACTTAGTGGCTTGGTAAAAACTTAAGGGAAAGACAGTAAGCCAGAAAGGACTACATGCACCTCAGAGACAAAGATAGTGAGTTTCAACTTAACCATCTCATTTTCTTTGCAAATAACAGACGTCCTCCTCTCCAACTCGCTTAGAGAATTCTACCAAAATAAAAGACAACTATATCAAATGAGTGCACAGTAGGCGAGGGTATGTAGATATCTCCGTCGGGGCTATGGATGCTTTCTGGCAGTGGAGCAAGGTCTGTGACGTTGGGGTGACTTCACTGGGACTATGGACGCTCGTTGCCAGTGGAACAACACTGTAACAAATGAATAAGGGTAACTAAAAGGCCTAGTGCCAGTGAATACTTGAATAGAATCTTGTCAAAAGGGGGTGTGAGTCAAGGTTACAGGAAAATAAGGTGGAATAAAGGTTAAAAAACCCCACAGGCAGGCCCAGATGCATCAATCGGGGAAATTCCAAATATAGGGGTAAAAGAAGCTCCGATGAAATCCAATTAAGTTCCTAATCACATTTTTCATCAGCCGAGGCAGAGGAAGGAATAGAGTTTTTTATTTCACCCAGTAAGTATCCATTTGTTGAGCACTCAACACACCCTAAAAATCCTATGTCAATTTTTCACTTTTTGGGTACCACTTAATCATTGCACTGTCTGAATTTGATTTTCTTTTCATAAATGTTTTTTCTTTTCTTGTTCTCTTAACACTCATTAGTTATTCAGGATTGTTTAACTTTATGAAACTCCATGAATTAAAAGGTATTAACACTTAAATAAGGAATCATCATCCAAAACACTTAGCTCTACGCGCTCAAGATACGACGTTGGAAGGAATTAAGAGGTGAAAAAGAATCACTCAGAAAACCTCAGTCGTTGAGCATCGATCTTCACCAACATCGGCGAAAGGAAGATTTTTTTTCACTACAAGTATCACCTACAGACATCGTCGATAGTCAATCCAATTCGACATCGGTAAAAGGTGAAGGGAGTAAACGTTAAGTAAGAAATAAATGATATCATCGATAACCGATACCCGACGCACTTGTTAGAATCATGGAAAATCGAATCATGATGAACATTTCGACCACGCTAAATATTTTTTCCTGATCACTGAATCTCGAAGCATTTAGGCATCGGGATTTGTCGAAGAAACTAATCCAAAGAAAAAAATGTGATAGGTTTATCCCCAATCGCCAACCCCCAATACCATTTCCGCATCAACGATCCCCATTTTACTTAAGAACGCACAACTTGAAGAAATAACCTACTCCAACTAATACTCATGAATTAAGTCACCCATCTTCAACACCATGTGTCTTTTCCAGATTGGAGAAAGGTATGACCCAGTTTTACCCCAAGTCATTCTTGGTCCCCTAAATCCAAGCCACACCTTCAAGCCAGTTTTTCCATGTTAGCAGCGTACAATGAAATCGATCGGCGTCAAAGGTTTTTCGTATAAGGATATCAATGAAAACATCCATAACCCATTGTCAATCCCTGATCCACCCATTAAGAAAGTGACACGATGGGACGTTTTAGTGCTAGACATGTTTAGATTCAGAGCATTTAAGGAACTAATTAGCTCCAAATCATGCATTAGTTGCTACTTCGTGTGCGAATCAAAACAGTCGTTTGAAATTTCTGATAGAAAACATCACCCTCCACACCTTCCCCATCAACCCATGATGAATTTAGGTTGTAGATATTTGGTGGAAGATTTGTTTGAATTCCACTCATCACCCGGATTGAATGGTTGATACGACAAGGTAAGTTCTTCCTCGGTTTAAATTCTCTTGAACCATGGTAAATGAAACCATTCTATGTGAAAAGGACCTTCAGAGCATTTGGAGAAGAGAAATAAGCGATACAAAAGTTGCAGAGGTACCGTGAGTAATAAATAACCAAGTTTCGAAAGATTTATAGGAATGTACCAATCTATGGATTTTTTTATGTTTACACTTTATATATATATATATATATATATATATATATATATATATATATATATATATATATATATATATATCTTATCATGTTTTTCTCTATACATCATCTCTAAAAGATTTTATTTCGATTGTAGGAACAATTCCTCCAAGAAATCTAATGACCAAGCAATCATCGAGGGTGCCCAAGATGAAAGAATCATAGATAGAAGAAGGCTCTTTTCCAGGAGCCACAAAACAATTAGAATTTGCTCCAAGATCAGAACCAGTCATTAAAACATCCACAAAGAAGGTTTTCAATCAACCTACGACCTTTGGAGACATAAAGGCAAGCACCAGGACCAAGGCAGTACTCCCACACTAGGAAGAACTCTTCAAGAAGATCAGAGGGAAGAATTCCCGGAATACGTCCTGCATAGTGATCGAGATGTGAGAGCACTCAATGATGAAGTTTTTCCTAATATCCGAAGATCATACCTACACATGGTAGAAATAATAACTCTAGTGGTCCTCTGCATAGAACTCCTTAAGTGGCTCATTGACCACACAGACACACAAAAATGTTTGATTAATGATGAAAATGGCGAGTGTGTCAGAGTGTTCTTTCAGGTGGAGGTATAAAAATATTACAAGATTAGAGACCAGGAGGAGAGACTGAACATTGATTTCATCAGAAATTTCTACGAGCACCAGGACACTAGTCGGGTAATGGCCTCATGGTGGTGAGAATATAATAAATACACCAACTAGAATTTCGGTTGGTACCAAACGACCAACCTAAGAGAACCATACATCTTCCTAATGGCTCTCATCTGCTGGTTGTATGGGGAGAATGACTGCTCTAGATTTTTGGAGGCGTGGATGCCTCTAGCATACACAATATCTATTTCTGGGAGCAAATTCAACTGGGGAGCCATCATTTCCAAGAATCTAAGCTTTTTCATACAACAGGCTTAAACGTCGAAAGAAAGGGAGACTCCAGCCTTCTACATGGAATCATACCTGTAGGATGTCATGTGTGCCAGAAACGTCTTCACCATCATGAACCTAAGATGGCACATCGCAAAGCTCCCAGTCCATGTATGTTTCAATGTCTTATGGGATAATAGGTACAAAAAATCCCACTCCCTCATATGTGATGAACTCATCGCACACATTTATTTTATTCTTTTCAAGAAAGAGTGTCTGATACTATCAGCTGTGGCCAAAAAGGTGATATCAAAGGTCGACCACTTGTATATGGACAAACGTGATACCTACATTAGGGTATTCAGGGCCACTGGAGCACATCATATCATACTAGCACATGTCCCTGACCGGATTGTAGTGGGAGAGATATGCTACTAGACCATCCTGGAAGGTTACAATGCCACCCTAGTTAAGGATAAGAAGTGGGTGTTTATACCTTATGGATTCCATGCAGGATTCTACCTAGTGAAAGACACCACTGAAGCCAAGCAGGAAGGGCTCAGCCAATTAGAATTCCGATTATAGATCGGTCGATTCCTCAAGCATGAACCAAAGGGTCTAGTCTTGAAACATGCTTCTCAATTGTCATCTTGCTGGGCATACGCCCACGACAAGTTTGAAGATGAATTCTTCAAAAACAATTCCCAGGATTGGGATGAAGTTGTGGCAAGGATGACCGATCCCAAAATGACCAAATTAAAAGCCATGAGCCTTGATGAACATGCGATGATCCTAGAACAATTGGCTCAAGGGGCCCTCAGGGCCAAAGAAGAAATGATAACAACAGAAGTAGTAGAAGCCCCCATGGTATACCCGGTGTAAGGTAGAGGTACCCCCATGGCTCAGGATGCACGGGAGAGGGGGTTACTCATGATAGAATAGGTGCAGTAGATAATTGATCAGTTGGAATATGACCTGAACCTCATAAGTATGACAAGTCTCCCTAACGACAAACTAGATGAAAGACAGGCGAGCCCAAGTGGCCCTTAATTCATAGATATTGATGAAATTACTAGGTTAGATAGCCCTAAATTCACAACGCCACCGGACGGATCGTCAACAGGTTTTTTGTCTACTCTAGAGACAGTCAGAACATCAAGGAGACCAAGTGCGCCAAATCCTGACACTCAAGTTCAAGGGTTTCCACAGAATGAACAATAATTCAAGAGTGTCTTAGACACTAAGCTTCCCAATGTACTAGAGACCCAAGTAGAGATTCCGAAGGATGTGCCAGGGTCAGATGAACCAAAGGAAGAATCTCCATAGCAGTAAATTGACATCCCAACCGTCGAAGATCAAGTAAGTACCGAGCCTACCCCTGATGCCTCAATTTAAATCAGTGCTCAACTACCTGATGAGAGACAAACAAAAGTCGAGCCTTCAGAAGACATGGAGTAAGTTCAAGAACCCAGTCTTGAACAAGTATATACCATTGGGAGTCTGGGGAACATGCTCACCTAAGGAGATAAGAAAATCCCCAAACTTGTGGACGAAGTAGCCGACATACATTCCATCTCTTATGATCGGAAAAGGAAATCTATCGTCCAAAGAACCACCAAGAAGAGGAGTATCACTTTAGATCGCTCCATCCTCATCACTACAGAGGAAAAAATTATCAACAAAGAGAATGCTAAGATGTCCAAACTTATTGGCACAGGGATGGCAATCATAGATGCCACCCTGGACAGGTTAAAAGGGACGAAAAGGAGTTGGTTGTTTCTTTAAAGGAATTGGGACATTTGCGCCACTTGGTGAAATATTACCAGGACACCACACAGGTTGCGGTGTACCTAAGGAGTGAATTCAAGGAGGCCTACAACAAGTTTATATATGAACGACACCTGTTCACTGCAACAATAGCCGAGCTACAAGAAGACACCCTCATATAGCTTGCCACATGCAAAGATATGGAGAGATGGTACGAGAAAGCGTAACAAGCCATGGAAAGAATAGATTATATTAGTGCGGTGCAAAAGGTTCGAGACGCCGAAGAGCATGACATTTGGGTGCGAAGGGAAAACAACATCAACCACATAACGAAATAGGTTGGGTATTCGGTTAAAATGTCTTGAGAACCTCATCGAGAAATCCAGGAGAAATGGGCCAAGTGCAAGAAAAGTTGGATCAAGATCAACCGGGTCATGAAAGACATCGGACTCCTCATGTTTAGCACACTTGATGAATTTTTCTACTTGCACAACATAGTCAATTCGCATGCTGAGAAATACTCATCATGGACTGAGGAAATAGAAAAGGTGACAGACACAATGCCATGTTAGGTACGACAGTTTATGGAGCATCTGATCAAAGCTCGGGCTATGCTGCAATAGTTAAGTACCAATATAGTCAAGTATAGGGCACATGCGGTAGATATAAGAGAGATTCACTTGGCCCAAATTGAACAACATATATTTTCGTATGCCAACACCTGCAAGGATCTGCTCATAAAGTGGTTGGAGTACGAGAAGAGTCACCCACTTAAGTCATATCTTGAGATGACTCTTAGAAAAACTAATAGAAAGGAGCACCATGTGGCGAGTTTTGTCTTACTTGGTTTCACTTTAGTAGTTATTTTTAGTCAATAGTATGTTCTAAATAAGAGGATCGACCTATTAGCAAAGGTCGATGGTTGCTACAAAGACCCTCATTTTTGGTTTTGTTAAGAATTATTTAGGAGTTCCCTTTAATTGAGAAGTCCTTCTTTGGGACCAGAGACAAGTTTGTGTTTTCATCAAATGCATGTATGATTGGATATGGAGAAGAAATATTCCTTATTTTGTCTCATGAATGGATGTTGTAACGAGTAAGAGCTACTAAATCTATTGATAGGTTATATGATGCAATGTTTTAGAGTTCTTTCTTTAATGGTGAAGATAAATATTTTTGTTATCATGTGATTAATGATTAGAGTTAAGTGAATTATTTTACTTGCCATCATTTATCATATGAATGTTTTCTTCTGATAAATCATATCTCAGTCAATAATTCGAATACCCGCATGGTTAACATATTAATACTAGGCCTGTGGTATATGATCATTGTCTGCATGCTAGAGTAAAGGGTTATCCCAAGCTCAGCCTTTTCTCCTTTATTTAAGTTTGTTCCCACTTTGTTACTTGGTTGGTTTACACTAGCTTTACCTTATATCCGTCCTACCTAAGAAAAAATACAAAAAATATAACCTCTAAATAGAAGGAGAAAAACCTTCACGAGAAAACGTAAATCCCATCAATTATTTTGGCCGGATCGCAAGATCTAGAGAAACATTCCACTATTAAACATTGCACAGTCTAATAGGGCCTCAGTGGCAGGTTTGGTTCCTGCTATTGAGTTAAATGGATTTAGGACCCCAAAACAGTACCTTCTCAAAAACTTTTCTATCCTCTATGGTTTCTCCATGAGACGTAATATTATTTAGTAGGCCAATGACATGCTTGTAAAATGAATCTACTGAATCTGAGTCTTTCATTGACAGAGTTTCAAAATATCTTATAAGAATTTGTATTTTTGAAGTCTTGACTTTTTTCATACCTTGATATGAGGTTTGTAATATGTCCCATGCATCCTTGGATTTATTTGGTGATGCAACTCTTGGGAGTAATATTTATGCATGGCTTGATGTATGTAAAACATCGTCTTTCCATCCTTCTTTATTTTATCTTTCAAGGCATCCTTCTCACCTTGTGTGAGAGCATTGTGGTATTCCTAATATTTTAGTTCCACATAGCCATTATTGACTATCTCCCATACATCTTGACCCTGAAATAACGCCTTCATGGTAAAGGACCATAAATCATAATTCTTTCCTGTAAAAGTGGGAGGTTGCATATTTGAAGTAGAGACCATATTTTAAATCTACAATAGAGTTGTTTGTCTTGAAAATTACTTTGATAAGAATTTATTTGATTCTCTGATACCAAATCTTGGATCTGCAACACAGAGTGCTACTCTGCGCAGCTCAAAACTGGGCGATTACAAACATCACTATAAATTGTGCACTGTGTTAAGGCAATGTGACATGCAATTTCTTTGTGCAGTGTAAAAAAGCAACTTTCTAATACTAAAATTTATATTTTTCAAACATATAATATGGTGCATCCCCCCTACTCCCCCCATAGGGCTACGCGACCTCCCGGTCTTGGATCCCTGATTCTTGAGTCTAAAGACTCTCTTGAACCTTAAAGGTCCGCTTCTGTATCTAAACACAGGCCCCCTCAGCTTCTTGGTGCAGGTCTGATGACAACAACCCGCGACCTTCCCCTTTCGCTCTGTGCAAAGACTCAAAGTGTCGGCATTAGCTCCCATTCGGATAATCCCTCACTTAATGTGATTGTGATTGTGGGTGCAGTCACAAGTACTCTACAATTAAACCACTTTCGAGCTCACAATGCTTATCCAACCTACCACATGTCCTATTAGGATGGTCTAGGATTTCTTTTCGCGAATCAGGATTTCACAGCTTGTGACCTCTAAGTCACGGTTTCCTTCACACCCTGACTTCCGAAATTATGATATTTCAGGATGCTCCAAATCTGACGCTAGCGCTCCTATGGATATAATGGTCCAGATCTCATCGGGATTTTGCATATAGAGAAGTCGAATGATTCTTCACCTCCATTATCCCAATCCCTGAAATGCCGAAATTCTCCCTAGACAATCAATGGTCCAAATTTCACCTCAATCAATGTCTAGGATCGTTTCCTGATTTCATGTTTCATGAGTTTCACTAATTTTCCCTTTGACTTATTTGAGTAGCGAATCAGCAAAATGCTAATCATTTTCCACACATCCCTTTCGATGGACAGTTCTGATGATGTCGGGATTTTGTGACTTTGCAAACCCTCTCTCCTGTGCAACTCCAAAGAGTTAAAAATCATGCACGTTCCTTTGGATCCAAGGGTTTTCAGTCCATGCGCTCATATATGATGGTTGAGATTTGATTTCCTTGTGTTCATTCCTCCTCTGCCTATACATAGATCTAACAATCCAGGTTCTTCTCCACAAACGATCATATGGTTACTGTCGCTCCTTCTCCTAAGCTTTTGATATCTCCTCGCCTTGAAGATTTATCTTCTTTCAAAGGTTCCAAACCTTTGTTCTCCCGACGAATCTGTCTCTGGGATCTCGTCAACATCCATGGAAAGTGTTATATCTTATGAGCTTCTATCCTTAAAAGGATTTCAATCTCCCACGCACACCTTTCATTCTCAGGATTTCAAATAACTTAGTTTGAAGGATTTTCTTGAAAATAAAATGCTTCTCACCCACTTGGTGTTCTTTTGTGCTGGTCCTTCGAAGATTGTTGGCTTCTTGACATTGTGCACACTTTGCACTTGGTCTGAGTTTCTATGGTTCTCTCTTAACTTCTCTCTGATTCAATATGAGACTCAGTCGATGCACTCCTTGCGTTCGATATGCACACCTTGCATACAAGTTTCTGAAGAAAAATGATTGAAACTCAACCAGCTTCATCACAAAATCATACACTTAATCTCTCAAACAATCATACATGAAAGAATTGGAACAAATCATACACACAGAATAACATTCATTCAATCCCACATGAAATGAACACAGTTCAAGGATTTGGGACAATTTCTATCTATTCTATTCATTCATGAAAAATAAAATACATAGTGCTTATGTTTCTCTACTCTGCTCTACTCTATGTTGTCTTATGTTCTTCTTTATTACAATGCAATACTGAAAAACTATCTAAGGACCACTCTACAAGATCTCTTGTCCTGTTCTGAAATATATCATTTCAAATTCAAAGCTATTACGTACTCTATCATATTAAAATAACTACTAGTTATTGCCAGATAGAGTCGACACACCATATCTGCATTTTTTACAATCCTTCAAGACTTTACAAAGAAGTTACATTTTTTAAATGTTGTTACAAAATATCTCAACAGCCAATTAAATTTAGAGTTAAATTCTTGATTTGAAACTTTGTCATTGTTGAGATGTCATTCGTCTGCCTCCACGCATGTGTTGTTGAATTTGAAGGAGATGCTCTTGCACCATACTCCTCTAGTTAAAAAATTTCATGGACTCATGTCCATGAGCTCTTGCACTGTCTTTCCATGCTTCCATTGGATGATCTTTCCACTTCACCAAATATTTAGGATATGTCTTTCTCGTGGCTTTCTTTCCATCCCTCTGTTCAATCATTTTCTCCATCTTGGGTTTTTTTGTTGTGGGCAATTCCTCTTCCTACTGAATTTATTTCTGATCATATGATTCTCCAGCTTCATCTCTCCTATAAGGATACATGTCTACAAAATTGAATATCGGTGATATCCAAACATTGTTTGGCAACTCAATCTCATAAGCATTGGCTACGAATTTTCTGAGAATCCTGCATGGTCCTATCTTCTTCATCTTTAGCTTGTTGTACATTCCCCTTGGAAAAATCTCTTTTCTCAAATGAGCTAAAACTTCATCTCCAACTTCGAATTGAACTTCTCTTCTCTTTTGATCAATTCTACTCTTGTATTTCTGACTGTTGTCCTATAGCTTCTGTATGAATCTGTCGTGGGTTTTCTTCATTTATGTTGCAAAATCATCTACTCCAACACTTCTAAATTCATCTTGACTCAATTATCTCAAATCTTTAATCCCTCTTGGTTGTACACCATACACAATTTCAAATGGACTTTTTCCTGTGCTCCTATTCACTGAATTATTGAATGCAAATTTTGTCTGAGCTAGAATATGATCCCATTGTCGACCTTGATCAGTGACTAAACTTCTCAATAAGTTTCTGAGACTTATGTTTACTACTTCAATCTGTCTATCTATTTGAGGGTGATATGTTGAACTAAAGGATAAGTTCATCGCTAGCCTCTTCCATATAGTCCTCCAAAAGTGTCCTACAAATTTGGTGTCTCTGTCTGAAACTATGCTGCTCGGCAATCCATGTAGTCTCACTACTTATTTGAAAAATAAATTGGCGATGTGTGTGGCATCACTTGTCTTCTGACATGGTATTAAATGTGCCATTCACAACAAATATTGAATCCATCCCTTTTTGAGTTCTAGGAAATCCCCCAAAAAAATCCATACTAATTGCATCCCATGACCTTTCTGGAATTGGTAATGGTTGATACAAACCAGTTTTTTGTTGTCTTCCTTTTGCATACTGACAAATTATGCATTTGTTCAAAAACTTATTCACTTTTTCTCTCATGATCGACCAATAATACAAATTTCTCAATTGTGCAAATGTCTTATCATGACCAAAGTGTCCAGCTAAACCTCCACTGTGTTTCTCTTTCAGTAGGTTGTCTCTCATTTAGCACTACGAAATGCATAATTGGCTCCCTTTGAACAGTAATCCATCCTGGATCAAATATGCAGTCCATGGTCTTCTGTCTCTCAACAAATGATTCTTTCATTCCTCATAAGCTTCGTTAAAATCCATGTCTCCTTTATACATCTACTTGATTTGTTCGAATCCCAAGGTCTCCACCTGGAATTCCTGTACAATCAAACTCCTTCTGCTCAAAGCATCTGCGATTTTGTTAGCAGTTCCAACAATGTCTTTAATAACAAAAGTAAAATTATGCATAAATTCTACCTATTTTACATGTTTTTGATTCAACTTGTATTGCCTAGTAATAAATTTCAAAGCATGATTATCACTGTACAAGACAAATTCTTTAGGAATTAGGTAATGCCTCCATTTTTTCAATGCTTGAATCACCACATAAAAATCCTTATCACACGTGGAATAATTTTTCTTTGCGTCATTCAAATTCTCATTGAAATAAGCAACTGGCCTATTGTCCTGACTCAAGACTACCCCAATAACTAATCCACTTGCGTCACATATCACCTGGTTTTTTTTTCCAAAATCTAGTAAGACCAAAATTGGCTGCTTTGTGATCTTCTCTTTAAACACTTTGAAATTTTTTTCATCTTCCTCTATCCAACTGAAGGACTTGTTCTTCTTCTTCATAGTGTCCAACATGGGTGCACATATGCCATTGGAATTTCTGATAAATTACCTATAAAAGATTGCTAACCCATGAAAACTTCTTACCTCAAATATGCTGCTCGGGGACGACCATTCTTTGATCACTCTCACTTTTTTTGGGTCCATCTGCAATTTATTTGAATAGATTACAAAAACCAAATATATGATCTCCTTCTTCATAAAATAACTCTTCTTCAGATTTATCAGCAATTTCTCTTACCGCAACCTTTCCATCACTAAGGTCAAATGTCTTAAGTGTTCTTCCTTTGTCTTGCTGAAGATTAGTATGCCATCCAGATATACTATGACAAATTTGACTATGAATTATTTCAACACTTCATTCGTTAATCTCACGAATGTTCTTGGTGCATTTTTCAACCCAAACAACATGATCAACCATTAAAACAATCCTTCGTTTGTATTGAATGTTGTTTTCCATTCATCTCCCTCTCTCATCCGTATTTGATGATATCTGCTCTTCAAGTTTATCTTGGAAAAATAGCTTGCTCCACTCAAACATTCCATCAAATCATCCATCCTTGGTAAATGGAATCTGTATCTAATGGTTATCTTATTGATGGCCTGGGAATCCGTACACATCCTCCATCCTACATCTTTCTTTGGACTTAATACAGTCGGTACTGCACATGGGCTTAGGAATTCCCTGACTAACCCTTTATCCAACAACTCTTGGACTTGATTCTTGATCTCCTCATTCTCTCTAGGTGTTAACCTATAAGCTTCTTTGTTTGGTAAACTAGCTCGTGGAACAAGGTCAATATGATGGATTATGCTCCTAATGGGTGGGAATGAGTGTGGTAATTCATCCATGACTATATCCACAAAGTTTCCTAACAGTTCCTGAATTTCTAGAAGAAAATATTCTACAGAAGTATTCATAAGGATAACGTTAGGCTTCCTCACTATAAAAAAATGCATTTCTTTCTCCTTCTTGACTTCATTCAAGAGCTCCTTCCCACTCATGAGAAGTATGCTTGAACTAGTTTCTTTCTTTTGTTCTTTGTCTTCTATGGGTAACAACATATGTGTTATATCATTCTTTTCTAGGGTATAGGTATTCTTCCTTCCATCATGAATAAATTTTCGGTCATACTTTCATGGCCTCCCCAATAAAATATGACAGACATCCATAGGAATTACATCACACAATATTTCATCTTTGTAACCTCCTATTTTAAATTCAACTTGTTGACTTACCATGACCTGATGTCCTTTCTGCAACCATGATACCTTGTATGGCTTTGGATGTGTAGTTGTCTTCAATTCTAGCTTTTCCACCATGTTTGTGGATACTATATTTTTAGTGCTCCCATTATCTATGATCACCTTGAAAACTCTATCTTTCGACTTGCAAGCAGTTCTGAACAGGCTTGTTCGTTGAACTAGTTCCTCTGGTTCCTTTTCTGGTTTAAGAAGAATCTTCCTCATCATGAGGTATCTTCCTCCTTCTGCTGCTTCTTCTTCCACATGCTTCTATGCTTCAGCAATATGTGCTTCTCCACCTTCTCTCTTTCTATCGGGACATTCCCAAGATTTATGTCCTTCTTTTCCATAGGTATAGCATTTAACTACGCCTCCTCTGGCTCTTCCTCTTCCTCTACCCTTGGAAAAAGAACTTCTTCCTCCATGTTGTTATTCTTTGGAAATTACACCCTCCTTATGCTGACTATGTTGTTTGTCAGCTTCAGGCTTTGACTTCTGGAACTTCTCTCTGTTGGTTCCCTTGCCTCTACTTGAATTTCTGCCTCTGCTTCATAGGCTTTGCTTCCTGGCCAATTTTTCTTCATCTTTCAAGGCTGCTTGATAAGCATCCTCGACTTTACTGACAAACATCATGTTGATCTCATATTGTATTTCATATATCAACCCATTGATATATCTGGTTTTCTTCTCATCTTCATTCTCTTTCTATCCAGCCTTGATGTTCAGTTGGTAAAATTCTGCAGTGTACTCCTTCACTAATAAACCCCTCTGTTTCAGGTTCTACAATCTTTTGTAAAGATTGATTTGGTAATCCTTCGGGATAAATTTGGCCTTCAATTTGGCTACCATCCTATCCCAATTTTTAATTTTCTACTTACCATTTCTCCTGCGTTCGGCTTGCAGTTCATCCCACCATAATGTTGCATGACCTTTTAGTCTTTTCACTACATGTTTCACCATCTTGTCTTCTTCAATATCTTCATAATTGAAGTATTTTTCCATAGCAGGTACCCAATATAACAATTCTTCAACTTCTAAATTTCCTTCATACATAGGTACCTCTATTCTTTCTTTGGCTCCTATCCTTGAAACAACTTTTATCAAGTGATCCCGTGCAGCATCCTCTAAGTCCTGTGCTTCAACCCCTACTTCTTCACCCTCAACTTCACTGACATCACCAATGTCTGGTGTTGTTCTCTATGTTTTTTCCATGGCATCCAACCTCATTCAAAGTCACCTAATTTCTTCTTCCAGTCTCCATTCACTCTGCACCTTCTGGGTGGCATGATATCACTGCGTCACCTACAACAGAAATTGGAAATTTCTTTGATACCACAAATGATACGAAATTTCCTCCCTTATCCTTTTTTTTGTTGTCTGCAAAAAAAATTAATCTCAACTTTAATACCACCTAGTGCATCCCCCCTACTCCCCCTATAGGGTTGTGCGACCTCCCAGTCTTGGATCTCCGATTCTCGAGTCGAAAGACTCTTTGGAACCTTAAAGGTCACCCTTTGTATCTAAACACAACCCCCCTCAGATTCTTGGTGTACTTCTTATAGCAACCCATGACCTTCCCCTTTCGCTCCGTGCGAAGACTCAGAGTGTCGACGTTAGCTCCCTTTAAGATAAGCCCTCACTTGATGTAACTTGGGGTTATGACCACATGATTGTGGGCATGGTCACAAGTACTATGGAATTAAACCACTTTCGGACTCGCAATGATTCTCCAACATGCCATGTGTCCTATCAGATCAGAAGGTCTAGGATTTATTTTCGTGAATCGAGATTTCGCGACTTGTGACTTCCAAGTCATGGTTTCCTTCACACCCTGACTTCCAAAATTCTAATATTTCGGGATGCTTCAAATCTGATGGCTCATGATCCTATGGATCTAACGGTCTAGATCTCATCGGGATTGCGTGTATAGTGAAGTTCAAAGACTCTTCACCTCTGTTCTGTTGATCCCTGAAATGTCAAAATTCTCCCTGGACAATCAACGGTCCATATTTCTCCTCAATCAATGAATGGGATCTTTTCTCGATTTTGCGTTTCGTGAGTTTCATGAATTTTCCCATTGATTTCCTTGAGTAGCGAGTCAGCAAAATTATGATCATTCACCATGTGTCCCTTTCAATGGAAAGTTCTGATGATGTCGGGATTTCACACCTTTGTAAACCCTCTCTCCTGTGCAACTCTAAATTGTTGAAACTCATACACGTTCCTTTCGATCCAATGTCTATCGGTCCATGCACTCAGATATGATGTTTGAGATCTGATTTCCCTGTGTTTTTTCCTCCTCTGCCTAGACGTAGATCTAACGATCCAGGTTCTTCTCCACAACTGATCAAACGGTTATTGTCGTTCATCCAACTGAGCTTCGGATATATCTCTGCCTTGAAGATTTATCCACTTTCAAAGGTTCCAAACCTTTGTTCTCCCGACGAATCCGTATATGGGATCTAGTCAAAAATCATGAAAAGTGTTATCTCTTCTGAGATTATATCCTCAAAAGGATTTCGATCTCCCATACACACCTTGCATTCTCAGGATTTCGAATAACTCAATTTGAAGGATTTTCTTGAAAAGAAAATGCTTCTCACCTACTTGGCGTTCTTATGCATTGGTCCTTCAAAGCTTGTTGGCTTCTTGACACTGTGAACACCTTGCACTTGGTCTGCATTTCTTTGGTTCTCTATGAACTTCTATCTGAGTCAATCCAAGAGTCATTCAACCCACTCCTTATGTTCGAGATGCACACCTTGCATACAAGTATTAGAAGAGAAACGATTGAAACTCAACCAACTTCGTCACAAACTCATACAGTTAATCTCTTGAACAATCATACATGAATTAATTGGAACAAACCATACACACAGAATAAAATTCATTGAATCCCACATGAAATGAACACAGTTTAAGTATTTGGGACAATTTCTATCTGTTCTATTCATTCATGAAAAACAAAATTCATAGTGCTTTTGTTGCTCTACTATGCTCTACTCTGCTCTACTCTATCCTATCTTCCGTTCTTCTTTATTACAATGCAATACTGAAAAACTATCTAAGGATCTCTCTACAATCTCTCTCGTCCTGTTCTAAAATCTATCATTTCAAATTCAAAGTTATTACGTACTCTGTCCTATTACAATAACTACTAGTTATTTCCATATAGAGTCGACACTCCATATCTACATTTCTTACAATCCTTCAAGACTTTACAAACAAGTTACATTTTTAAAATGTTGTTGCAAAATATCTCAACAACCAATTAAATTCCGAGTTAAATGCTTGATTTGAAACTATGTCATTGTTGAGATGTCATTCGTCTGTCTCTACGCGTGCACTATTGACTTTGAAGGTGATTCTCCTGCATCATAATAGGATTCAAATACTTGAAATCATTTATGCACAAATCACATAAAAAAAAAAAAACTTATGTATTACTGATATAGGTGTTGCGCATTGTATCAATGACTTGGTGCTATGCACAGTTACAAAACACACTACTGAGGAGAGCTTCGGCTCCAATGATGTGCAAATTTACAAATAACACATAGAGCTTGTGCTCTCAGACTTCTTCGACTACCTTCAATTGTTGTTTCTCTTCCTATCGACTATTACATTCTCTGCTCCTCTATATCGACTACCTACACACTCAGACATATATAGATAAGACTGATACTTCTTGTAGAAGTAAAACCGACTCAAGTATTAAAGGAAACAATAAATTTGACTAACTTATATATAATTAATAGAGCTCGAGAAATATAAATATTGGGTTCATTAAATAATTCCCCTGCTTGTCGAATAACAATAAAACTGAGTTTCCATAAACATAAATCTCATGAACTAGAAACTTTCAGACTGATTGACTAACTAACTAATTGACTGATTGAATCGGTGGAGACATAAAAATCACCGACTTTTAATTAGTATTTCGAACAAAATATTCATCAATTATGACCATCTTCTGACCAACTGTGGAAACCTTCATATTCAAAAACTACCCATACTAATTACAAACAAATTTATGCTTGTCACCAAAATTTAAGTGAAAATAATATTTTTTAAATTATATTAGTGTAATGATAAAATAACATTTTCATAATGATGTAAGTTTTTGGGAAACGGGTAAAATAACATTTTGATAATGATGTAGGTTTTTGGGAAACGAGTAAAGGTAAAGAGTAGCATAAGGTTTTATGGAAACTAGAAAATTAGATAAGAATATGATTAGATCAAAATGTAGTTTGTTTGATGCACTCAAGAATCTTAAAGAAAAGGTAGATTGAGCTAATACAACCATAAGTATATGTGTCACTTGATATTAGGTACTCCTTTTGGACCCAAAAGGGTCTTTTATAACAAATTTAGGTGTCATTTGATCAGGATAGTTTTAAGGATGGAAATTTATTTTAAAATGTAGAACCTTTCATGAATCTTACTAGATCTTAATGTCCAAACTATAAAATGTTTGTATATATTTTAAAAGAAATATTCAAATTTCTAAGGATTTTATACAGTTTGTATAAAATTTGGGTGTAAATAATGATATCTTATAGAATTTGGGCAAATCATTTTTAGAAAAAATAGAAACTGGTAAATTTTTGTTTTGGGAAAAAACATGAAAAAATAGCCCATGGGTGATATATGGCCCCTAAACGTTTCCTTGCATTTGATGAAAAGATCCTAGATTCAATAATGTTGGTTGTATAAATATCCATACATGGTGGGAAAGTAAGCGGTTTACTATTACCAATCAAGAGTCCAAGATTAGAAGAGTCTAAGCGATAGGAAAATGTATCCTTCCACAATGAAAAACTCAAATGGGAGGACATAATCATTTGGTTGTACCATAAAATGGAAATTCAATGGATGGGACATCAATTCATGCATCTCACCATTTAGGTGCATGACAATCCTTCATGTCATCCTAGAGTTGTTCATGTGCATGGATAATGTAGATATGCAAAAGTACATGTCACATCATTGTACATGTATGTGTATAGAAAGTACAAAGTACAAACTCAATATGCTAATCTTTTACCTAATTACAAAATTATTGATGTGATAGAATATAAATGTTGTGACTTGACATTAAGTACATTGAAATATTTTAACAATATAAGGAAAAAAATGAGGTATAAAGAATAAAAATTGTATGGGGAGAGTAAGACAATTGGGGTGTTTCCTCTCAGTGATATACAAAAAGTCGTGGTGCCTTAACACAAGAAGAAGTTGTGGTTCCTTAACACAAGAAAGATATCATCCGTTGAAAAAATTAATATTTTTATGAAACATCTTAACCTAAATCACCCGGATAGTGGTGCAAATAAATCTATATGTGTGCCCCAAGTGAGTCTATGAAAGAAATTCAATCATGAAATGAATTCAAAAAGAAAACTAAAGTGAGAACCTTATCATGCATGTCAAGCACATACTCTAGGACAATAAATCAAAATAAAATGATTAATGTTGAAAAAGTAAAGTTGTATATATCACTTGATCATGCAAGTAATACATGTTATATAAAAAGGAGATGCATGAAAGACATAAATAATTCATACTTACATAAACTTACTTCAGTGTTGGTTGTGATGTCCTTAAAGAAACCTAAGAATGCCCATTGGGATGTGAATAATGGAATATAAGTGGTCCATAATGGATCATATATGATTTTTCATCTATCTCGGTACTTCCTATGTGGAAAAATTAAAGGACTTGACTCGCAAGGCCCATTTTTAGGGATAGGTCCTAGTTTAGTGATTTGGGGCTCAAAACATTTTAGAGATAATTTGAGGCATAAAATGACATGTTTTGGGATCAATTTTTTTTTATCTTAGCTATGGGCCCCTCAAAGTTGTTATACACACCAAAATATTTCCAATTGTGTGAAAATCACCTCAATAGGAGTTGATATGCAAAATTTATGCTGCTTTCAAGTTGACCTACCTTGTTGACCACATACTATGGAATAAACAACAACCCACCAAAAGTATCTATCCTAGAGGTTTTAACGAGTACCTACTAAAATTTTGGCAAGGCACTTATCACTACTAACCTAACTAGTTATTCATTCATAATGCTACCTTTTGTACATAGTCGTTGAAGTTGATATAAGGAAATATTGACTATTACTGAAGCCTTCAAGCTACATTGATCATTGGCTTCTCTCTATTCCCATTCGGATCTTAAAGAATATCGAGAAACCACTATGAAATAATGTGAAAACGCCTTACCCATATGACCCTTGTTTAAGTGTCATCTATCCTTCATCGCTAGAGTCACATTGTTCATACTTCCTGAGCACTTATTCTGATGATGAAACTATCTTGACAGTATTGTTAGGAGTTGATATCGCAAGGGAAGCTCCCCTAGTAAGAATGCCCTTCCGGACCACTCCTCCCAACAATGATTCCCCATTCATCGTAAGGGTTGTATGTGTTCTCAAATCATCCCCTATTTCATCCACGCAGGGTAGGAATATGCTAGACTTCAAATTATTCATAAATTAATCATTATAAGCTTGTAAAGGTGTACCCCATTACCCCCCCCAGCCTAGGGGTAACTTAGGATATTATGTCTTGATGCCCGTGGGTATTAGAAATGGAGTGATGAGATTAAGATGCATAGCACAACCCATAGAGACCATCTTCTTCACCACACCTCACCATCATCATTGGAAGCAGAGAAGACTCCACTACACTAGCCTGGCATGGTGTAGTGACACTTTAATATTTGAAGCATTTGAGCATGTTGCAAGGAGTCCTTTCTTGATTATAGAATGTTTTCTTAGATATTATATCTTGTGCCTAATTTCACCTTGGTGGTTGGCATGGTATCATAGTAAGTAGGTCACCCTCGGGAAAGGGGTTGATACTAGGGGATTTCCTTGAATGGTCATCATACCATTCTCACTCATACTTACCACTTTCCACACTTGTTCCCCCCTGTTTCCTCATCTTTTCGTTCTTTGAGTGGATTGTTCCCAAGAATGGTGTGTACCTCATTTAGTGGGAAGAAGGGGATGAAGGCCCATATGTTTTGTAGTTGACATCAAACATAAATTCTCTCCCTAAATTCCTAAGATCCATGAAATGAATAAAGGACTTTTAAATAAAAATGAATAAGGAAAAATGTCCTACTTAATGGGGGATTGGATTACGGTGTTATTTTATTTCCAATTCACATAGTACCCAATGTGTGCTAACTTCAAGTGGCATTGTGGTGATCTTTTATTTCCATTGCACGTAGTACTAAATGTTTAGACTTAATAAAAAGGAAAATAAATTGCTTGGAATAAGTTGCAATACAAATAAAGGGAACTCATGGATGTCGCACATCCTCCACAAAAGCACCCACAAATGAGACAATATGAAACCTTGATATGTCAAGAACTCCATGCCCAAGAGTCCTTCCCCACTCCACCTCATATCATTACATGATCTAGCTAGGGTCTTCTTGGGAAACATTCCTTGACTTGAGGATTTACCTACCCAGTAAGGCACCATGAAATCCCCTGACCACACCTAAATTTGGAAAAGTTTATAAGGTATTTGAGAACTTGTTTAATTTGAAAAGGTGGGATTTAATGGATTTGTTTGGTTGGTACTTATATTAAATGTGTCTTACTTGGCATGATTCATACGACTTGAGGACCTTTGGAGGGCGTACTTTCTTGTATTTTTAGGACCTTTCTCAATGAAGGATGATGAACCACCCTTGACGTCACCTTATACATATGGACATGGTATTTGTAGGCCTAGGATGTCACATTTTCCTTTGATGTCATCTTGTAGCTATGGTTTGATGGATGAAGTGGTTCATAGGTGGTTTGATAGGAGGAGACACATGGAAAGGAACCTTTGCACTTGAGAGCATGACACATGGCCTTTGGAGGCCCAAGGTTCTCCTCTTGAGGCTTGACATCTCACTTTTTATCCCTATGTCACCTTCCTAGGGAATGAGTTCACCCTTTTTAGGGTTTTATTTTATGTATTTTTCATTTTTGCAAATTTTAAAGGAAAACAAAAGGCATCAGGCCTTTTCTAATTCGTTCTTGACACTTTAAAGTGGAAAAATTGTTTTATACGGCCTCACATAAATAGAGGACCGTCTCATATTCATTTTTCATCGATCATCACTCACCATTTGTGAGAACAAGTTTGGAATTTTTGGCCCTACTTAGCTCTCTCTCTCTTCTACACTTATGCGACTTGCTTGGAGGATCAATTTGTGGATGCTTTTGTTCATTTTTGGATGTAATTGATACAATTAAGGTTTTATCTCATGCTATCTTGGTGAAGTAAGTAAAATTTATGTGATTTTATCATTGTGCTATCAATGTTCATGGTAATTTCTCTTTTTCATGTAAGGCATCTTGCTTGGTGAAACCCTAGAAGATGAGCATAAGTTCTTCCTCCTCTCACAAGGTTAATTTTGTCCAAAATTTGTGAAGGAATCCTTACTAGGGTTAGACTCAAAAATCCCTAAATTGCTATCACTTTAGGATTTAATCCCTACACACTTGATTTATTGACCTATTGGAAGTATTAATAAGGGAGAAAATGTTACTAAATCCCAAAAGTGCTTTCATTATTTAAGGCTTAAACCCTAAGGCCCTAATGTGCTAGCACCTTAGAGTTTAAGCCCTACCCCTTAGTCTATTCTATCTAAATATTCAAGCATCATTGTGTATTGTTGTTATAAAGAATCTATATCCCTTAAAGGCACTAATCTACAACTCTCTTGTGGTGAAATTGATAAAAAACACTCTCTTTCAATTCCCTCAAAGTTTCTACTAACTTTGCTAACACTAACACTCACTAACCTGCTACTAAACTTTTTGTTGTTGCAAAAGTTTTCTACAACCATCTAAATACAATCTTATTTGCCGCATACACTCTAGAAAAGGTGGCCTAACTTGCTCAAAATTTATCTAAAGAAATTGGATAATGTTCTATGTGATAAATGCTTAGTTTTCTTGGACAATTGTTGAGATTATAAGCTCTTTTTATTGTTGTTGTTACAAATTCATATTGTTGTTATAAGACTATTCTACTACTATAAAATTGTACCATCCATAGAAATCTTTATTTTCTAGTGCCTTACGAGGTATTAATTGCATGCTTGTACTTTTAAATCATCACACATACGCTATAAAGTGTTCTTGTTCTGGGAAGGTACTAAAACATCCTTATACCTCTTAGTTTTCTTTGACCTAGATATTTCTTTAGGTGATCAAGAGATGGGGTAGTAGGCTTGGATTCAATACTTACTACTTTTATCCCTTGAGGTCACCAAGGAATCCTCCTTTGTGGTGGACTGCCTCCATCACTAAAACAAGGGAATTTGTTACTAAGGTGACAGTGGTAGGATTTTCCATAGTTATGCAGATTTGGGGGACTTGTGTTGGGATTTGCACAAGTATAAATCCTTCAATGAAATTTTGGCACCATGCTAGGGAGTATTTATTAATGCTCCTCAAATGACATATATTTTGGTAAACTTTCTCTAAATCCCTTATTTATCAAGTTTACCTGGCGACTCCAATGAGTGTAGTTCCTTCACTTTCCTTTGATGATCCTAAAGGGATCATATGGCGACTCCACTTATATATTCTGACATGTCATCCTTCTCTCAACTTTGGGATATTGCATATTTTTAAGTAATGGGATTATGGAATAATGACCACTTCATGGAATGTTTCCCTCCCTAGATAGTATGGATATTTTAGGATACCCAAATCACTTTTCTCGTGGTTGGGTGAATAATTGTCCAAAATTTGATGATGACCCATCCTTGGATATTTCTCGTGTTGTCAATTTATTGAATTATGTTTTGGAGATAATTGTGACAGATCAGGATGTGCTCATAATATTGTTTATTCTATATCTATAAACAAGACAAAGGGAATGGTTTGATCATATTTTCCATCCTAAGAGTATATCTTCTCTTGAAATATTCATTGAAAAATTCCTCAAAGACTTGACTAAAGAAAATTTTGATGTTGAAGAACAGGATCCTCATGAAGACAAAGTGTTGGTGTTTTCTCCTCCATTTGACAAAGTCATCCAAGCTATTAGTATTGAGAATCACCCTCTGACTGCAAGAGGATAAGCCTAGTACCCATAAAAAGAATAAGTAAAATGGATTAAAATGGTTTAAGTAGGTGGACCATGACAAGACTGAAAAGAAAAGAAAAGATAACAGAGGTTGTTGCAGATCAGTTGGGACTGTTGGGCTATGGACTCATAAGTATCATGAATAATGAAGGCATTTAAACTTCCTATCAGACAAAGAATTTATGTGGTGATGAGGAGAAGGAAGACAAAATGTGTCTAAATGATCAACCATGAAATATGGGCAATATGAAAATGGATCCTCCATCGCCTCAAGAATCCATAAATCAAAGAGTTTACATCCATAGAAGAAGAAAAACAAAACAATTCTAAGAGATGAACCATGAAAGATGGGCAAGATGAAAGCAGATCCTCCACCGCCTCACGAATCCAAAAATCAGAGAGATTACATCCATACAAGAAGAAAAATAGAAAATGCTTGAGCAATGAACCATGAAATATGGGAAAGATGACAACAGATCCTCCACCACCTCAGGAATCCCTAAATCAGAGAGATTACATCCAGAAAATAATCAAAACATAAAATGTCTGAGCAATGAACCATGAAAGATGGGAAAGATGACAACAGATCCTACACTGCCTCAGGAATCCATAAATCAGAGAGATTACATCCAGACAATAAGAACAAAAAAAAATGTATGAGCAATGAACCATGAAAGATGGGAAATATGATAACAGATCCTCCACCACCTCAAGAATCCATAAATCTGAGAGATTACCTCTAGAAAAGAAAAATAGAACAATATGTAAACTAAGAAGACGGTCTGATAAAAACAACTCAATGGAATATTCAATAACATGATATTTACAATCCAAGCCCTCATGCTTACAAACTAAAAAATTATAGATCTCTACTCCTAAAACTCTCTTAGCTGTCCCACCTCTGAACCTCCCCTCTCTCTTTCATATGATGCATTTTATAATCAAAACAGTAGTTAACAGCTTAGGAGTGTGATTTGGTTCTCCTGTCATGGGGTTCTTCACGTGTGTCTTTCTTCTATCATAAGGAAACTCGGGTAAGCATGGGTCTATAGGAGAAACTTCCCTCTATGGTACCTTGGGCTGATATATTTATGTCTCTACAACTAGACCCTCCAGGCTTCTATTTACAGAGGCAGATGATGTTTCAACCACCAGTCTCTGTGTCCATTGACTGATATCTCCTAGGGATCGAGAGAAGGATTGATAACTAGGGGGCAGAAACTTGCTATGATTCAATATGAAGTTGAATGAGGACACAAATTTGGAGCTATCAAAAGCAGTTTGGAACCATACTTCTTTTGAGCCCGAAATGGAGCACCTTCTGCCACATCGCTCTCCCCAAAAAATGTGGTTTATATTTCAGCCCGCTCAAATATTTTAACGTCCAATCACGTTACGGCCCCAAAATGGAGTGTGGTCATTAGTCTAGTCACGATCTGAGATCTGGGAAGTCCCGCTATTTTAGCACCACCGCTAAATCTTTACCTTCCCGCCAACTTTAGAAACTCTTTAATTATGCTTGGAGGAGGCCCCAATTGTGGTGCTAGGGAGTTTTGATGTTGAACAAGAATATTTCCTGGAGAACGACTTCCCAAAGATGATGTGGTGACCTTACGCCACTGTGTTGATGTGTCACGGAAAGGAGGGTGAAATGCGTCACTTGGAAACAAGCGGATGATATGCCCAAAGGTGCCTGGACTGAGTGCCACATCTCAGCGCCATATGGATAGGTGGCGAAAGAAATGAAACTCTACAGCAAAAACATTTCGGGAATTTGCAAACAAGGATAGAGTGAGAACTTTGAAGCTCCAGAGTCCGTAGTAGATTTGAGCCACGAGATTTGGGAGGACATGTGATAGAGATCCATGAACTCCACGAGAATGTGTTTCAGAGGAAACCAAAAAGAGAAGATCCAAAACTCCCGAAACCCAAAATGGCAAAGCAAATCATGATTGTTCATTGGATATGGACACATGGAAAAGATATTCATACTCAGGTGCGAGGGGACAGAGAGTCACTGACTGATATTTTTCCAAAGTGCCAAAGAGATACGAAGCTGAAACCATGGCCATTGATGACATAAACATGCGACAAAGATCTGTGCACTCCCGAAAAATCACTTCGAAGAAAATCAAGAGGAGAAGTGCCAAAACTCCTGAAACCTGAACTCCAAAGTAAATCGTGCCTGTCCATTGGAGATGGACACGTGGTGCTTGATTTTTAATTTCGGGGATTCTGTCTGGCACTAAACCTTGCACAACTTTATAATTCTGAATTATCGAGGGTCATTGATATGAACTTCTCTTGGATCTCTATCATTGAAAAATGAACCCAAGTGCATCCTGTGCAGACCATAGACTCGAATGACCTGCTTCCCTTGACAACTATATGTGATAACACAATATTCCATTTCTCCTACATAAGAGGAAGAGAATGTGATGAGTCATTTCCATTTCCAAATGATTGATGATTCTTTATTTCATGATACGAAAAATGAAGAAGTGCTAGAGGAACCCTTGGATGCATTAGGCCCTTCACATTATGATCAAAGAGATAATGTGATTGCCAACATTGATGAGAATATACATGTTGGAGACATAAATGGGATGTTATGTGTCTTGGTGGAGATCCCATTTATTTTTATGTATTTTTGTAAATAAAAAAGTTTGTATTACCTTAAAAAGTTGTAATAGTGATACATGTCATTACATATTTCAAAACCTACCACATGTTCTTCCACATGCATGGAAACCAGAACAAGTGGTCTCTGGAACTTATAGACGAGCCAGTATACCAGACTAGAGTCTTGCTAAAACATAATTCAACTGTAAAAGTATCTTATCTAGACCTGAAAGAATGACAGTAAAAATCTAAACTTTTAGGGAACCTGGGCATCCATCATGGCAGAGAATGAAGGCGAATGACTGGAAGCAATTTGGACAGTGAATCTTTGCAATCTCATTTGACAAGGAGTCGAACAACATATCCACATGATGATTGAGAGCATGTTGCATTTGAATATGGTCTTCCATCTCCTAACGCAGCTTGAAAACCAGTTGTAAATGGTCCTTCGAAAATCTGCATGGATTGGGAATATCTTTCTTGGAGCTCAAATAGTGGCCCTCCAAGGCTGAATGAATTGGATATTCCTTGAAAAAATCCATATGATTCTCCTCCTCAGTCAGGAAGTCATGCAATTTTTCCTCGGTGGCCTCATTGAGCGACCCACTAATGTTTGGAGTTGTCCCTTTAATGGATTTGTCCCACCATAGTGGAGGGATTCATTCCTCTATCACACCACCACCAATAGTTGTATCATGATGGGCCAGGGGGAGGGTGTCTCCAATTGGTTCAATCATCCCATTTATGTCCTGCATCCAATTTGGAGTAATTTCCTCCTCTACTCGACAACCAACAAAATTCTTCACAGAGTCGGGAATTTGAGGCATTAGCTCCAAATTGTTAAGGGGAAGTTGAGAATCATTGTGCCAATTTTGGTCAGAGTGGGGAGGGTCAACAAGACTGTTGAATGAGTTAGGAGGAAAATAAGGGGTCGAGGGTGGGCCTGCACTTTGCTGTCAGGATAAAATTTTGTAGTAGGTTGGATTATGTTTGGAATTTCCCATTTCAAGTGGAATGACATACATACAATAGTGAGAAACAATGAGAAACATGTTGTACATAGGCACCAAAGAGGAGGAAAAACATGTTAGAATATTGGTTGTTGTCATTGATGTCAACCCTAGTTATGGGTTTTGGACTGCAAGATTGATAAAGTTATTTGGACATGAAGGAAAATGCACATCCATATACAAAACCCATGAATGGATAGTATACATCATCCTATTTTCAGTGGTATGTGGCACATCATGTGGATCCTCATGGTTAAGGAGAAATGATTTTTTGAAGATGAAAAAGTGAATTGAAGAAGGAAGTACATCTAGGCCCTGAAATTAATTAAAGAAAAGAATTACAAAATAAGAAAGTGGCAAGTCGGCCCTAATGTTAAAAGGAAGTGACATAAATGGTACAAATAAACATCATTATACATTCATTTGATACAAGTCTAATTTCAGAGGTAATAAGAAGAAAAGAAGGTCGGATTTCAAGGGAGGATGAAGTCTTTTGGTGATGTGTTCTAAGGTATGTTATTTTCAGGTCATCTTACCCTTTTTGTTATAAATTTTTTTCTAGAACGATTCAGATGGTGAAATCGCTATGGTATTGATAAGAAATATCAAGGTACCTCTGGTAAATTTTTTATCTCTTGATTCACTATAATTATGGAGATACACTCTATGAAAGATAGGGTTTGTGACCAGTCCTGAAGCTAGTCAATAAACAAGTGTTCCGAGTAAAACAATCATAACCTCTTCATACAGAATCCAAATGAAGTGGGACGACTTCCATTGGAAAGAGTACGAACTTTAGTTTCTTGTGTGTGAGTTTTAGAATCTGATGTTAAATATTGAGCGTGAGGCATGCTATACAAGTGGGCTCTTCT
>ML785745.1:1033841-1054365 GCA_009831015.1 Picea engelmannii
TTGTTGTTGTAATCCATTTTTATAATTATCAGATCAGAATGACTGTAAAAGGAGTTTTTCCCATCAAGAATAAATCTTTTAATAAATACTATTATTCATGGAAGAGAAAGAGATTCCTAGATTTCATCTCTTGAGTTTATGTGTTTTTTGTTTCATGTCGTCATTTGTTTTCATCACTCATTCTCTTCCATTAATATTTGTGTTATAAGTGTTGTAATTTGGTACAACCTCCATTGCAACAACTATTTAAAGGAATTAATCTAATTGTAGACTTCCTATGTCTTACTATAAGTGAAATATGAAATGTATTTTGATTTATTTTCCTTTATTATTTAAATGAATTATTTATTTTAGATTATCTAGCAATTTTGTAACACAGATAAAAGTAAGTTTTATTCCTTCTATTGAAAATGAAGCAATATTTGTCTTTACTAGATACATTGCTTCTTTCTTGAACTTTGTTTATCTCAATTCTTCTTTTGATGCTATAAAATTTTGAAGTAACTTAACGAATGAGATCAAGCCTCTTTTATTTATGGTAATCAATTATTAAAATCTCAAACTAAAATTTTGGGAAAAATATTTTATATACAATTTAATAAGTTGTATCGAGATGGATTGACATTGTTCCCTTTCTGAGAACAATCTCAGGGACAACATAGTTTTGGCACCATTGTCGAGGACCTAATTTAAGAAATCTAATTCCCCTGGGAAAGACGATAGTAAAACCTTCTCATTGCTGGTGAACAAGAGTTGGAAAGGATGAAATCATTCACCTAGCGAATCCATATTTTAATCCTGACATCATGAAATACAAATAAAAGGGCCCACATAGATACTATGAAAATAACACCAATAACCAATCCTGGAAGACTACTTCCTACGAAAAATCCTAAACATAGACCTACTACTCCTTCGACCATCCAATCCACTTCTAATCTTTCGACTTCCATTACTCCTAAATCGAAAGGAAAATCTCCTATTGATCCAAAGGATTCCTCAATAAAATCTACTACAAACCATTGAAATCAATCTCTACTTTCATCTCCCAAGGAATCCCTTCCAAGTTCTCCAAAACCACCTTTGATAGTTTGCACAATAGAATTCATTATTTTTTCCCCTAGAAATTATATTGAACTTTCTCTTAAAGACTCTACTATATTTTACCAAATTCATTCCACCAAAAATTTTCCATTCATTTCTCCTAAAGAGTCACTTGAGAATTCTCCAAACCTTTATCCAAAGGAGTTTCTTGAAATTTTCCCTATTTGGTCTACATCCCTTATTTTTTCCTTAATAAGTCCTAAAAAGGAACTTTTAGAAATCCCTCTCTTGAGGAAGAACCTTTCAAGACTTATATCAATCGCCTTCCTCCTGAGAATTCTCAACTGAAACTTGATTACCTAGATATGGCATGGAAAATACCACAACAACAACCACCCCCTCTTCCTCCACCAATATTTTTCAATAAAACCACAACTATATTCACCCCTTTGAATCTTCCTAGTAATTTATAAGATTTTCCTGATAATTATGTGAAAATGTTTCCAATATTTAATGCAAAAAGTGAAATTACAACAGTTGAACACCTAGCCTTTTTTTATGAATTTTCTAACAATTTTGGACTTGAACAAGAGGATTTGTATATGAGGTTATTCATCCAAAAATTTGAAGGGGAGGTGAGACACTGGTTTAAATGACTTCCTCCAAATTATTTAGATTCTTGGGATGCATTAAAAACTACTTTCCTTAGGTAGTGGGGAGAGAAGAAGGACCATTTGTATTACTTGACTGAGTTTGGAAGTTCAAAAAAGAAAGTTAATGAATATGTATCGGATTTTACTAAACAATTTAATAAACTTTATAACAAAATCCTAGCAGATGTTAAACTTTCACAAACAACTACAAAATTTACTTTTGCAAGTTCTTTTGATTATGACTTTTCCTTATTGCTGAGAGAAAGGAGATACACAAATTTAACAAATATGGAAGATGATGCAATGGAAATTGAATATAATATGATATCTTTAGGAAAGACTAAAATTAAAACTGAAACTGGTATAAGAGAATATAGAAAACCAAAAGAACAGGTAGGACCATGAGAAACATCCAAAAATATTCAGGATAATTAAATTGAAGAGATTTCTAAAATCATTAAATAAATTTCCAATAAATTAGCCAGAATGGAAGTTGAAAGAAGAAGGCCTGAGGGAGATAGGTATCCAAATCAATTCATAAGTTAGTTTAACAATCCTCCTCAATTTCTTAAAAAACATAATCAAAATAATGAACAACCCTTTCAATCTCCTTTTAAAAATGAGAACATGTTAGATGATTCTATTGAAGAAAGTGAATTTGATGACTTTGATGAAGAAATTAATAATTTAGAAGGTTAAGTTTCATAAATATATGTGACCCAAGATGAATATGAGAAATCCTTAAATTTTAATTAAAAGTATAATCATAATCCAATAGATATATAATAATCTAAATATAGGATTTTCTCAACTTTATTACAATCTGAATTGCATAAAAAATATGATCTTATGCCCAGATAGAATGAAAAAAAAGACAATGAACAAAATCAACCTAATAAAGTCATTACAAAGGATAAATATAAAGAGGCTTATGCTTCCAATAAAAAAATTGTTCATACATCTACTAAAAGAATAGAAAGTGAAGATAGATGATGCATTACAAGATGATGCAAATAATTTACATGAGGAACACCCTACTATAATGTTTGGTCCACATATTGAAGAAAGAGGATATACAATAGCACCATTTTATGTCACTCTAATTGTTAATAATCATTTGTTACACAATTGTTGTTGTAATACTGAGAGGGGGGGTGAATCAATATGAGCACTTTTAACACTTTTAACCACAATATATAAACTTCAACTTTATCAGTAGTATATCATCAATGTATCATCTCTGGTTACTTTCAATATATCATGAGAATATAAACATAAGCAACATCACATCACATCAAATACATAGTACACAAGAATTTACGTGGAAACTCAAATGTGAGAAAACCACATAATGTTTTCTTATATATGAAAGAATACATTCATTGAAAGCACAAACTTCCCAATTCTCCAACTGGAATTGGAAGGAGGTTACGATCCCTTATTTGTAGGATCTAGCTTGAAGGAAACTAAAACTCCTTGAATTATCTGGCTCCTATTAGAAGGAGGCTACAACCCCATGATTCTCAAGCTACAACCTAAAGGAAGCTCCAACTCCATGCGTTCTCCATCAGCAACCGAAAGGAGGATACAACCTCATTTCCTTGCCCCTTCATGACGCCCTCAAATATAAGTGTATACCAAATTGTAATTACCACAATCACTGCCACTGATATATTAATGAACCTGTAATCAACCTGTTACCAACATTATCACATCAGCTTGTCCTATCAACTTGTCACTGTCAACCTATCACTATATCCAACCTGTCACTGTCAATCTTGTTGCTATATCCAACCTGTCACAATCAATGATACTCAACATCAATGAAACCATATCCATGATCACCAAGATCACCTCTCAACCATATGCTCAACATCACCAACACATGACTCTATCAGGTATGTACCAAGATTACCAACAATGTCACATCAATCTGTACCATAACATTCATCATAACAAGGGCATCGACCATGAAGCAAAACTAGTACCATGTACATCAACACCATACCATGTACCAATATCGTATCAACCAAACCTATGTTATACCATGTACCAACATGACACCATGTATAAACAATGTAACTAAACCATATCACTCATGATATGTGTCAATCATCCCATACACCGTGTATGATATCATAGGATATCATTAATGAAGTGCCTCAATCATAACCAATATAGCCTCAATACCTATATACCAATATATCCAAGATGTTCTACTAATCAATGTACCATAACATCACTAAGGAATACTGACATGTACCTACATCAGCAAGACATGAAACTCATACATGTACCAAGAATATGCCTCACACAATGCACCAAATATGTTCCTTGTACATATACCAATGCCTCAACAAGATACCAAAGGCATGACCATCACATCATCATCATATAACCAAGATGTACCTCAAATCATGTGACTCAAATATAAGCCATGTGTCAATATATCTAAGATATTCACCATCAATGTACCTTATCAAATATACATCAATCGACATGTACCATACATCTAATATGTTCAACCTAATCTCAGCTCTGATACCACCTAGTGCGACCTCCCAGTCATGGATCTCCGATTCTCGAGTCAAAAGACTCTCTGGAACCTTAAAGGTCACCCTCTGTATCTAAATGAAGGCCCCCTCAAATTCTTGGTGTACTTCTAACAGCAACTTGTGATGTTACCCTTTCGCTCTGTGCGAAGACTCAGAGTTTCGATGTTAGCTCCCTTTCGGATAAGCCCTCACTTGATGTAACCTAGGGTTATGACCACGTGATTATGAGCGTGGTCACAAGTACTCTAGAATTAAATCACTTTCGGACTTGCAATGCTTCTCCAACCTGCAACGTGTCCTATCAGATCAGATGGTCTAGGATTTATTTTCACGAATCGAGATTTCACGACTTGTGAATTCCAAGTCATGGTTTCCTTCACACCCCGACTTCCAAAATTCTGATATTTCAGGACACTTCAAATCTGACGGCTCAAGCTCCTTTGGCTATAACATTCTAGATCTCATCAGGATTTTGTGTATAGTGAATTTGAAAGATTCTTCACCTCCGTTCTCCCGATCCCCGAAATGTCGAAATTCTCCCTGGACAATCAACGGTCCATATTTCTCCTCAATCAACGACAGGGATCTTTTCGCGATTTCACGTTTCGTGAGTTTCACGAATTTTCCCTTTTACTTCTTTGAGTAGCGAGTCAGCAAAATTCTTATCTTTCACCATGCGTCCCTTTCAATGGATGGTTCTGATGATGTTTGGATTTCACGACTTTGCAAACCCTCTCTCCTGTGCAACTCCAAATTGTTAAAACTCATGCACATTCCTTTGGATCCAACGGTCGTTGGTCCATGCGCTCAAATATGATGTTTGAGATCTAATTTCCCTGTGTTTGTTCCTCCTCTTCCTAGACATAGATCTAACGATCCAAGTTCTTCTCCACAACCATTCATAAGGTTATTGTCGCTCCTCAAATTGAGTTTTTAATATCTCTTCGCCTTGAAGATTTATCCACTTTTAAAGGTTCCAAAAATTTGTTCTCCCGACGAATCTATCTCTGGGATCTCGTCAACACTCGTTAAAAGTGTTATCTCTTCTGAGATTATATCCTTAAAAGTATTTCGATCTCCCACACACACCTTGCATTCTCAGGATTTCGAATAACTCAATTTGAAGGATTTTCTTGAAAAGAAAATGCTTCTCGCCCACTTGGGGTTCTTCTGCATTGGTCCTTCAAAGCTTGTTGGCTTCTTGACACTGTGAACACCTTGCACTTGGTCTGAGTTTCTTTGGTTCTCTCTGAACTTCTCTCTGATTCAATCCAAGAGTCAGATGAAGCACTCCTTACGTTCGAGATGCACACCTTGTATACAAGTATTAGAAGAGAAACGATTAAAACTCAATCAACTTCGTCACAAACTCATACAGCTAATCTCTCGAACAATCATACATGAATGAATTGGAACACATCATACATAGAGAATAAAATTCATTTAATCCCACATGAAATGAGCACAATTCAAGGATTTGGGACAATTTATGTATGTTCTATTCATTCATGAAAAACAAAATACATAGTGCCTTTGCTTCTCTACTATGCTCTACTTTGCTCTACTCTATCCTGTCTTCTATTCTTCTTTATTACAATGCAATACTGAAAAACTATCTAAGGACTGCTCTGCGAGCTCTCTCATCATGTTTTAAAATCTATCATTTCAAATTCAAATATATTACCTACTCTGTCCTATTACAATAACTACTAGTTATTTCCATATAGGTTCGACACTCCATATCTACATTTCTTACAGTCCTTCAAGAATTTACAAATTCTAAGTTAAATGCTCGATTTGAAGCTCTGTCACTGCTGAGATGTCATTCGTCTGTCTCCACACATGTGCTATTGACTTTGAAGGAGATGCTCCTGCATCATAATAGGATTCAAATACTTGAAATCATTTATGCACAAATCACATCAAAACAAAAATAACTTATGTATTACTGATAGAAGTGTTGCGCATTGTATCAATGACTTGGTGCTATGCACAGTTACAAAACACACTACCGAGGAGAGCTTCGGCTCCAATGACTTGCAAATTTACAAAGAACACATAGAGATTGTGCTCTCAAACTTCTTCAACTACCTTCAATTGTTGTTTCTCTTCCTATCGACTATTACATACTCTGCTCCTCTATATTGACTACCTACACACTCAGACATATATTGATAAGACCAATAATTCCTGTAGAAGTAAAACCAACTCAAGTATTAAAGGAAACAATAAATTTGACTAACTTATATATACTTAACACATCTCGATAAATATAAATATCGGGTTCATTAAATAATTCCCCTACTTGTCGAATGATAATAAAACTGAGTTTGCATAAACGTAAATCTCATGAACTAGAAACTTGCAGACTGACTGACTAACTAACTAATTGACTGACTGAGTCGGTGGAGACATAAATATCACAAACTTTTAATTAGTATTTCCAACAAAATATTCATCAATTATGACCATCTTATGACCAACTGTGGAAACCTTTATATTCAAAAACTACCCAAACTAATTACAAACAAATTTATGCTTGTCATCAAAATTTAAGTGAAAATAATATTTTTTAAATTATATTACTGTAATGATAAAATAACATTTTCATAATGATGTAAGTTCTTGGGAAACGGGTAAAATAGCATTTTCATAATGATTTAGGTTTTTGGGAAACGAGTTGAAGTAAAGAGTAGCATAAGGTTTTATGGAAACTAGAAAAATAGATAAGAATATGATTAGATCAAAATGTAGTTTGTTTGATGCACTCAAGAATCTTAAAGAAAAGGTAGATTGAGCTAATACAACCATAATTATATGTGTCACTTGATATTAGGTACTTCTTTTGGATCCAAAAGTGTCTTTTATAACAAATTTAGGTGTCATTTGATTAGGATAATTTTAAGGATGGAAATTTATTTTAAAATGTAGAACTTTTTGTGAATCTTACTAGATCTTAATATGCAAACTATAAAATGTTTGTATATATTTTAAAAGAAATATTCAAAATTCTAAGGATTTTATATAGCTTGTATAAATTTTGGGCGTAAATAATTATATATTATAGAATTTGGGCAAATCATTTTTAGAAAAAATAGAAAATGGTAAATTTTTGTTTTGGGAAAAAACATGAAAAAATAACCCATGGGCGATAAATGGCCCCTAAAATTTTCTTTGCATTTGATGAAAAAATCCTAGATTCAATAATGTTGGTTATATAAATATCCATACATGGTGGGAAAGTAAGTGGTTTACTATTACCAATCAAGAGTCCAAAATTAAAAGAGTCTAAGCTATAGGAAAATGAATCCTTCCACAATGCAAAACTCAAATGGGAGGACGTAATCATTTGGTTGTACCATAAAATGGAAATTCAATGGATGGGACATCAATTCATGCATCTCACCATTTAGGTGCATGAGAATCCTTCATGTCATCCTAGAGTTGTTCATGTGCATGGATAATCTAGATATGCAAAAATACATGTCACATCATTGTACATGTATGTGTATAGAAAGTACAAAGTACAAACTCAATATGCTAATATTTTACCTAATTACAAAATTATTGATGTGATATACTATAAACGTTGTGAATTGACATTAATTACATTGAAATATTTTAATAATATAAGGAAAAAAAATGAGTTATAAACAATAAAAATTGCATGGGGAGAGTAAGACAATTGGGGTGTTTCCTCTCAGTGATATACAACAAGTCGTGGTGCCTTAACACAAGAAGAAGTTGTGGCACCTTAACACAAGAAGGATATCATCCGTTGAAAAATTTAATATTTTTATGAAACATCTTAACCTAAATCACCCTAATAGTGGTGCAAATAAATCTATATGTGTGCCCCAAGTGAGTCTATGCAAGAAATTCAATCATGAAATGAATTCAAAAAGAAAACTAAAGTGGGAACCTTATCATGCATGTCAAGTGCATACTCTAGGACAATAAATAAAAATAAAATGATTAGTGTTGAAAAAGTAAAGTTGTATATATCACTTAATCATGCAAGTAATACATGTTGTATGAAAAGGAGATGCATGAAAGACATAAATAATTCATGCATGCATAAACTTACTTGAGTTTTGGTTATGATGTCCTTAAAGAAACCTGAGAATGTCCATTGGGATGTGAATAATGGAATATAAGTGATCCATAATGGATCATATATGATTTTTCATCTATTTTGGTACTTCTTATGTGGAAAAATGAAAGGAATTGACTCACAAGGCCCATTTTTAGGGATAGGTCCTACTTTGGTGATTTGGGGCTCGAAACATTCTAGAGATAATTTGAGGCATAAAATGACATGTTTTGGGATCAAAACTTTTTTATCTTAGCTATGGGCCCCTCAAAGTTGTTATACACACCAAAATATTTCCAATTGTGTGAAAATCACCTCTATAGGAGTTGATATGCAAAATTTATGCTTCTTTCAATTTGACCTACCTTGTTGACCACATACTATGGAATACACAACAACCCACCAAATCTATCTATCCTAGAGGTTTTAACGAGTACCTACTAAAATTTTGACAAGGCACTTATCACTACTAACCTAACTAGTTATTCATTCATAATGCTACCTTTTGTACATAGTCTCTGAAGTTGATATAAGGAAATATTGACTAGTACTAAAGCCTTCAAGCTACATTGATCATTGGCTCCTCTCCATTCCCATTCAGATATTAAAGAATATCGGGAAACCGCTATGAAATAATGTGAAAACGCCTTACCCACATGTCCCTTGTTTAAGTGTCATTGATCCTTCATCACTAGAGTCACATTGTTCATACTTCTTGAGCACTTATTCTAACGATGAAACTATCTCGAAAGTATTATCAAGAGTTGATATCGCATGGGAAGCTCACCTAGTAAGAATGCCCTTCCTAACCACTCCTCCCAACAATGATTCCCCATTCATCATAAGGGTTGTATGTCTTCTCCAGTCATCCCCTATTTCATCCATGCATGGTAGGAAGATGCTACACTTAAAATTATTCATAAATTAATCATTATAATCTTGTAAAGGTGTACCCCATTACCCCCCCAACCTAGATGTAACTTAGGATATTATGTCTTGATGCCCCTGGGTATTAGAAATGGAGTGATGAGATTAAGATGCATAGCACAACCCATAGAGACAATATTCTTCACCACACCTCACCGTCATCATTGGCAGCAAAGAAGGATCCACTACACTAGCTTGGCATGGTGTAGTGTCACTTTAATATTTGAAGCATTTGAGCATGTTGCAAAGAGTCCTTTACTGATTATATAATGTTTTCTTAGAAATTATATATTGTGCCTAATTTCACCTTGGTGGTTGGCATGGTATCGTAGTAAGTTGGTCACCCTCGGGAAAGGGGTTGCTACTAGGGGGTTTCCTTGAATGGTCATCATACCATTCCCGCTCATACTTACCACTTTCCACACTTGTTCCCCCTTATTTCCTCATCTTTTCATTCTTTGAGTGGATTGATCCCAAGAATGGTTTGTACCTCATTTAGTGGGAAGAAGGGGATGAAGGCCCATATGTGTTGTAGTTAACATCAAACATAAATTCTCTCCCTAAATTCCTAAGAGCCATAAAATGAATAAATGACTTTTAAATAAAAATGAATAAGGAAAAATGTCCTACTTAATGGGGGAATGGATTACAGTGTTATTTTATTTCCAATGCACATAGCACCCAATGTGTGCTAACTTCAAGTGGAATTGTGGTGATATTTTATTTCCATTGCACATAGTACTAAATGTTTAGACTTAATAAAAAGGAAAATAAAGTTCTTGGAAATAGTTGCAATACAAATAAAGCGAACTCATGGATGTCGCACACCCTCCACAAAAGCACCCACAAATGAGACAATATGAAACCTTGATATGTCAAGAGCTCCATGCCCAAGAGTCTTTCCCCACTCCACCTCATATCATTACATGATCTAGATAGGGTCTTCTTGGGAAGCATTCCTTGACTTGGGGATTTACTTACCCAATAGGGCACCATGAAATCCCCCATCCCCCCCCACACCTAAATTTGGAAAAGTTTGTAAGGTATTTCAGAATTTGTTTAATTTAAAAGGGGGGGATTTAATGGATTTGTTTGGTTGGTACTTATATTAAATGTAGCTTACTTGGAATGATTCATATGACTTGAGGACCCTTGGAGGGCATACTTTCTTGTATTTTTAGGACCTTTCTCAGTGAAGGATGATGAACCACACTTGACGTCACCTTATACACATGGAAATGGTATTTGTAGGCCTAGGATGTTACATTTTCCTTTGATGTCATCTTGGAGCTATGGTTTGATGGATGAAGTGGTTCATAAGTGGTTTGATAGGAGGATACACATGGAAAGGAACCTTTGCACTTGAGAGCATGACACATGGCCTTTGGAGGCCCAACGCTCTCCTCTTGAGGCTTGACATCTCACTTTTTATCCCTACATCACCTTCCTAGGGAATGACGCCATCCTTTTTAGGGTTTTATTTTATGTATTTTTCATTTTTGCAAATTTTAAAGGAAAATGAAAGGCATCGATCCTCTTCTAATTCGTTGTTGACAATTTAAAGTGGAAAAATTGTTTTATATGGCCTCACATAAATAGAGGACCGTCTCATATTCATTTTTCATCTTTCATCACTCACCATTTGTGAGAACAAGTTTGGAATTTTTKCCCTACTTGGCTATCTCTCTCTTCTACATTTATGCGACTTGCTTGGAGGATCAATTTGTGGATGCTTTTGCTGATTTTTGGATGTAATTTATACAATTAAGGTTTTATCTCATGTTATCTTGGTGAAGTAAGTAAAATTTATGYAATTTTATCATTGTGCTATCAATGTTCATGGTAATTTTTGTTTTTCATGTTAGGCATCTTGCTTGGTGAAACCCTAGGAGATGAGTGATGCAGGAGCATCGTCAACATCAAGTAAGCCAGTGTGGAGGCAAAAGACAGCTGGGCAAGCGCCAGCAAAAATTTTGAATTACCTTGGACTTGATGCGCAATCTTAAATGAAGTCATTAAGAAGAATCGCACTTGTATAATGTAAACGAACCTTGAGCAATTTGCTCTCGTCCTTAGTAGGTAGAAGGCATTTATGATAGTTAATGTAAGTAGGTAGAATTGAATGTGTAGATTAGACAGTTTTAGAGCGCAAGAGGGAAACGGGATATAGACACCCTCATTGTGTATTGTAACATTAGATTGAAGCAGTAGAGGAAGAAGAGCATAGAAGAGAACTAGAGAGCTATGTAAGAACACCCATGTACTGATATTTGGATTAATACAAAGAGTTTGATTCAAATTCATGGTTTCGTGTTTGTTCTCTGTGTATTGATGTTGAATGATATGCTCTTGAATGTTTGCTTCCTGTTATACATTTTCTTTTATGCTATGTACGAATGATTTCATGTTTTAGTTTGAAGTCTGAAAGGAGGAAGGAATGAGTTTCAATTATTTCTCTATCTGAACAAGGGTTCTTGCAAGGAGTGCAGTAGAAGTGTCCGTAAGGAGTGCGTTGACAGAGGGTACAGATAGGGTGCTTTTGTTCTCATTCATTCAGAAGTGCAGTTAGGCATAGGAGTCGTGCAAGGTGTGTGCAGGCTGAGTGAGTTTCAGGGTTGCAAACCTGAGTAAAGAGTTTCGAAGGACTGCTGTTGTAGGTGTGCGCAGGGTCGAAGGAAATTCAACACGTGGAAGTGTCTGAAGGTTTCTACAAGGAGTGCGCAAAAGATTCTTCTCTAAGACTTGGAGTTATCAGGAAGCTCAGGAAGGATAAAACCTTGTAGTCGTTGAAAGAGAAGTACAGGAAGTTTGTGCCATGGAGTGTTTAGCAGGCATTGCAAGTCTGCGTGCAGGTGGACAAGTTGGGGGAGGAACACTTAGTTCATTCATAGAAATCGTCAAGAAAGAACGGATGGTCGGAATTCTCTGAGGAGAATTCGTGAATTTTCGTGAGTTGTTAGATCTCGCGGAGGAGTAGGGGAGATATGATGAGTATTCCTAAAGGGTACAAAGCTTAGGAGGGGCAGTACTGTAGATCCAAGCCACAAGGGCCGTTATATTGGCACGTGGATATTGGCATCGGGTTTTCGTGGGTGGAAGTCCCGCAACCATTGCAACAGGAATCGCGATATCCCGACAGCCAAAGGATTGTGTGGGCCACGGAGGAGTCAGCGAGTGGACAGGTGGCATGCTATTTCGGAGTTTCGCAGGGTGAAGTTCCGAACTCATCGCATCAAGATTTGCGATATTGCGAAGTCTGAAATTTCGATGGAGTAAAGGACCGTTGAAAAGTCAATCGTGTGTGTGTATCGAAGTATCAGCATATCGGGATTCAAGAGTCGGGGAGACAAGTTCCTTGACATCGCAATCGCCGAAATCGCGATAGGGAAAATCCTGAAAGGATAAAGGAAAGGGTCAGCGTTGACTGTTTTCAAGTTTCGAGGATTCTAGCGACCAACGCTCGACCTTAGGATTCGCGAAGTTGCGAAGTCCGATCTCCCAAGTACAAAGAGGGGATCCCATGAGAGTTTGTTGTGGGTGTAGATTTCCCGATAGGGAAATAGAAGAACCGGTTAGAGTTCTTCAGGCCATGTGAAAGGAAAGATCCTGTGTGCACGTCAACCTTCTGACCTGCAGGTTGTGAGGTTGGGGCGTTGCCGTCAGTTTGGTATCAGAGCCTGATTCTTGTCTGTATATTTCAGATGAGGGAGGCATAAGAGGTAAAGAGCACTCTGATACACTATATCAGTTTGGTATCAGAGCACAGAAAGGTTCTTTGCTTTCTATAGCAGAGAAGAAGAGAATTCATCATGCCGCCAAGGAGAAGAGATAGACAGTCACCCGATCCACTAGAGGATAGGGAAATGTCGAGAAGAAGGGGCAGGTAGATGACAGATCCAGCTATGGAGAGAGATATGCGTGATCTGCGAGCTAGACTCGAAGACATGGAGACATCACAAAGACGCACAGTCAGTGCTGGGGATCTTAGTGATTCCAAAAGTGAGATTGAGGCTGAACATGAAGAAGAAGTTGTAGCTGAAGATGCATCAAATGAGCGTTTGATCAAAGCTATTGCAAGAATGGGTGCAACAGCGAAAATGGACATTCCAGTTTATGAGGGAAATCTGGATGCAGAGGAGCTTCTAGACTGGATTAGAGCTCTGGACACATACTTTGACTATGAAGATGTCGAAGAGGACAAGAAAGTCAAGCATGATGTCACAAGGTTAAAGGGGCATGCAACATTGTGGTGGGATGAACTACAAGCTGACAGACGTTGCAAAGGCAAACAGAAGATCAAAAGATGGGACAGAATGATTGTGAAGATGAAGGCGAAATTCATCCCCAGGGATTATCAAATTACTCTGTTCAAAAGGATGCAGAACCTGAGACAGAAGCTGATGATATTGAAAGAATACACTGAGGAATTCTACAAACTGAACATCAGGGCAGGTCATCGAGAGAGAAATGATGAAAAAGTTTCCAGATACATGAATGGCCTGAGATATGATAACCAGGATGAGATGAGAATGGTAACCATCCGAACGGTGGAAGATGCTTATCAGATGGCTCTGAAAAGCAAAAGAGAAGCTGAGCCGAAAGAAGGGTCAGAGAGGTCGAGGCAGAAGTCAGCCCAGAGGCAAATCAGTTTCCCAGGACAAATATCAGAAGCCCAAAGAGGACTGGAAGAAACCTTAGACTCGAACTGAGAGAGGTGGAACCTCACAGAGAGGGAAATATGCTGAACAGAGAGGGAAACATACTGAGCAGAGAGGAGATTATGCTGACAACAACACTTTTCCCCGTACTAGAGGTAGAGGAAGAGGAAGAGGTGGAGTAATAACTTGCTTCACATGTGGGAAGAATGGGCACAAGTCTTACGAGTGTCTAGATAAAAAAAAGGAGATTGGAGAAGCTCACATCGCCGAAGCACAGAGGTGAGATGTTGAGGTAGAAGACGCTGAAGGTAGAAGATCGTTGATGATGCGAAAAGCTCTTTTGACACCAGAAAAAGAGGTGGAGAGTTCAGTCCAAAGGACCAGAATTTTCAGGACTGCTTGCAAGACCAAGGACAGGGTATGCAAGGTCATCGTGGATAGTGGTAGCATGGATAATCTCGTTTCAATCGAGATGGTAGAGAAGCTGGAGCTGGAGAAGATTGATCATCCAAGCCCATACAGAATTTCATGGCTACAAAAAGGACATCAGGTAACTATCATTAAACAATGTTTAGTTGAATTCAAGATAGGAGGATATAATGATAAGATATTATGTCATGTCATTCCCATGGATGTTTTTCATCTATTGCTGGGTAGACCATGGAAATATTACAGAAATGTGATTCATGATGGGAGAATGAACACATACACCCTAGAGAAGAATGGGAGGACACACATGTTGCTTCCAATCAAGGATAAGGAGGTGAAAACAGAAGTAAGCAACACTATACTTCTCATGAGTGGGAAGGAAATTCTTACAGAGGTCAAGAAGAAGGAGGATCCATAGTTCATAGTGGTCAGGAAACCAAAGATTGTTTTGACCAGCACAAGAGTGGATGATTTACTAGAAGAAGTTCAGGAACTGCTGGAAGAGTTCACTGATATAGTAGTGGATGAATTACCTCGTTTGTTGCCACCGATCAGAAGTGTGAGTCATTATATTGATCTCATACCAGGGGCTAGTTTACCGAATAAAGCCGCACACAGATTGACGCTGCAAGAGAATGAAGAAGTCAAAAGACAAGTCCAGGATTTGTTGGACAAAGGTTTGGTTAGGGAAAGCTTGAGTCCATGTGTTGTTCCAACAGTACTCAGTTCGAAGAAAGACGGAGGCTGGAGGATGTGTACTGACTTGAGGGTGATTAATAAGATAACTATCAGGTACAAATTTCCATTGCCAAGGATGGATGATCTGATGGATTGCTTGAGTGGAGCAAAGTATTTTTCAAAGATTGATTTGAAAAGCGGTTATCATCAAATCCACATGAGGGAAGGTGACGAATGGAAGACAACATTCAAAACCAACAAAGGGTTGTATGAATGGCTTGTTATGCTGTTTGGTTTAACAAATGCACCAAGTACCTTCATGAGGTTGATGAACGAAGTCCTGAAGGAGTTCATCAGAAAATTTGTCATTGTGTATTTGGATGACATGCTAGTTTACAGTAAAACAGTGGCAGAACATCTGAAGCATTTGACTACAGTGATGCAGAAACTACAGCAGGAGAAGCTGTTGATAAATATGAAGAAGTCCTCATTCATGAAGACAGATCTCATTTACTTGGGGTTTGTTATTTCTGCAGATGAGTTGAGGATGGATCCAGATAAGGTGGAGGTAATCAAGAATTGGCCATCATCGAAGAATATCTTTGAGGTGAGAAGTTTTCACGGATTGGCTAGTTTCTACCGGAAGTTCATCAGGAATTTCAGTGGAATTAGCGTAGCAATGATGGATACAGTGAAGAAAAGACACAAATCTTTTCACTGGACTGAAGAGGCTGAGAAAAATTTTAATCTGTTGATGAGGAAGATTACAGAACAACCAGTTTTAGTGTTGCCATATTTCCGAAAGACATTTAAGGTGAAATGCGATGCAAGTGGATTTGCAATAGGGGCAGTCTTGAGTCAAGAAGACAGGCCAATAGCATACTTCAGCGAGAATCTGAATGAAGTGAAAGTGAAATAATCCACTTATGATAAGAAGTTTTATGCTATTATACAGGCATTGAAGAAATGGAGACATTACTTGTTCCTGAAGGAGTTTGTCTTGTACAGTGACAATCATGCATTGCAGTTTGTGATTCAATAGGAGAAGTTGAATCAGAGACATGTTAAGTGGGTTGAGTATATGCATAATTTCACATTTGTGATTAAACATATTTCTGGTACTGCTAACAAAGTTGTTGATGCTTTGAGTAGGAAGTGTTTGTTGTTGCAGGAGTTCAGAGTCAAAACGTTAGGTTTTGATGATCTCAGGAACATGTACGCAGATGATCATGATTTTAAGGAGGCGTATGAAGTAACTGAGAATCCAATTCTCAGGGATAGAAGACAATGGGCTGAATACATGATCAAGGAAGGATTGTTGTTCAAGGGTGATCAACTGTGTATTCCGAAATGCTCCATGAGGGAGAATCTGTTGAAGGAGAAACATAGTGGAGGATTGGCAGGGAACTTTGGTCATGACAAGACGTTCGCAAAGCTGAATGAGTCATATTTTTGGCCGAGAATGCGAGAAGACATCAAGATATTCCTGGACAGATGTAGAGTTTGCTAGCATTCAAAGGGAAGAAGACAGAATGTGGGGTTCTATCAACCATTTCCCATACTAGAGAGGCCATGGGATGCAATCAACATGGATTTTGTATTGGGGTTGCCAAGAACACAAAGAGGTTCTGATTCAATCTTTGTGGTGGTGGATAGATTTTCCAAAATGGCACACTTCATTCCATGTCAGAAGACCAGTGACACAACTCACATTGCGAATCTGTTTTTCAAAGAGGTCATTCGACCTCATGGGTTGCCAAGGAGTATAGTTTCGGATCGAGATACTAAGTTCATAGAGAATTTTTGGAGGACCTTATGGAAGAAGCTGGGAACTAACTTGTTATTTAGTTCAGCTTATCATCTTCAGATGGATGGACAGATGGAAGTAGTGAATAGAAGTCTGGGAGACTTGCTGAGAAGCTTGGTTATAGAACACCACAGCCAGTGGGATCACATACTACCACAGGCAGAGTTTGCTTATAACGACTCAATTAATAGGAGCACAGACCAGAGTCCATTTCAGGTTGTCTATGGCATGCATCCAAGAGGAAATTCTGAGCTGAGAGATTTAGAATAGACTGTGACTAGGAGCGCTAGTGCAGAATAATTCACAGAGACGATGAAAGAACTTCACAGTCAGGTGAAGGAGCGACTACAGAATTCAAGCCAGGAATATAAGCGTAGAGAAGATCAACATAAAAGACAACTTCAGTTTGAGGTTGGGGACTTGATTCTGGCACATTTGAGGAAGGAAAGGTTCCCGAGAGGAACATATAATAAACTGAAGATGAAGAAAATCAGGCCATGTAGGGTCTTGAAGAAATTTGGGGTGAATGCTTATGAGATTGAATTATCCGATGGGATCGAAATTTCTCTGATATTCAATATCTTAGATTTGTACCCATATAAAGTTGAGGAAACAAAGACTGGAGATGAGTAGCCAGTGATCCAGTGGACAAAGAAAATGCCAGTAGCAGATAAGCCGCAGATGGAGCGCATATTGGGTAGAAGAATTGGTAAGAAAACTAGAAGAAAAGAATACTTTGAGTATTTGGTCAAGTGGAAGGGCCATCCAGTTGAAGATGTCAGCTGGGAGACCGAAGTAGAAATACAGAAGCATGGACAGACTGTGCGTGAGCTCATGGATAGGAGCCCATGAAAAGTTTTCAAGCCAGGGAGTATGATGCAGGAGCATCGCCAACATCAAGCGAGCCAACGTGGAAGCAAAAGACAGTTGGGCAAGCGCCAACACAAATTTTGAAATTACCTTGGAGTTGATGCGCAATATTAAATGAAGTCATTAAGAAGAAGCACACTTGTATAATGTAAATGGACCTTGAGCGATTTGCTCTCGTTCTTAGTAGGTAGAAGGCATTTATGATAGTTAATGTAAGTAGGTAGAATTGAATGTGTAGATTAGATAGTTTTAGAGCGCAAGAGGGAAACGGGATATAGACACCCTCAATGTGTATTGTAACATCAGATTGAAGCAGTAGAGGAAGAAGAGCATAGAAGAGAACCAGAGAGCTGTGTAAGAACACCCATGTACTGATATTTGGATTAATACAAAGAGTTTGATTCAAATTCATGGTTCTGTGTTTGTTCTCTATGTATTGATGTTGAATGATATGCTCTTGAATGTTTGATTCCTGTTATACATTTTCTTTTATGCTATGTACAAATGATTTCATGTTTGAGTTTGAAGTCTGAAAGGAAGAAGGAATGAGTTTCAATTGTTTCTCTATCTGAACAAGTGTTCCTGCAAGGAGTGCAGTCGAAGTGTCTGCAAGGAGTGCGTTGATAGAGGGTTCAAATAGGGTGATTTTGTTCTCGTTCATTCAGAACTGCAGTTAGGCATAGGAGCCGTGCAAGGAGTGCGCAGGCTGAGCGAGTTTCAGGGTTGCGAACCAGAGTAAAGAGTTTCGAAGGACTGCTGCTGCAGGTGTGCGCAGGGTCGAAGGAAATTCAGCACTTGGAAGTGTCTGAAGGTTGCCACAAGGAGTGCGTGCAAGAGTCTTCTCTAAGACTCAGATTTATCAGGAATCTCAGGAAGGATAAATCCTTGTAGCCATTGAAAGAGAAGCATAGGAAGTTTGTGCCGTGGAGTGTTTAGCAGGCGTTGCAAGTCTGCATGCAGGTGGACAAGTTGGTGGAGGAACACTTAGTTCATTCGTAGAAATCGTCAAGAAAGAAGGGATGGTCAAAATTATCTGAGGAGAATTCATGAATTTCCATGAGCCGTTAGATCTCGCAGAGGAGTAGGGGAGATACGGTGAGTATTCCCAAAGGGTTCAAAGCTCAGGACGGGCATGACCATAAATCCGATCCATAAGGGTTGTCAAATTGGCACGTGGATATTGGCATCAGGTTTTCGTGGGTGGAAGTCCCATAACCGTTGCAACAGGAATCGCGATATCACAAAACGTGATATCCCTACAACCAAAGGATTGTGTGGGCCACAGAGGAGTCAGCGAGTGGACAGGTGGCATGCTATTTCATAGTTTTGCAGGGTGAAGTTTTGAACTCATCGCATCAGGATTTGTGATATTGCAAAGTCTGAAATGTCAATGGAGTAAAGGATAGTTGAAAAGTCAACCGCACGTGTGTATCAGAGTATTGTCATATCGGGATTCAGGAGTCAGGGAGACAAGTTCCTTGACATTGCGATCACCAAAATTGTGATAGGGAAAATCTCGAAAGGATAAAGGAAAGGGTCAGCATTGAATTTTGTCAGGTTTTGGGGATTCGAGAGACCAACGCTTGACCTTAGGATTCATGAAGTTGCGAAGTCCGATCTCCCAAGTACAAAGAGGGGATCCTGTGAGAGTTTGTTGTGGGTACAGATTTCCTGATAGGGAAATAGAGGAACTAGTTAGAGTTCTTTGGGCTATGTGAAAGGAAAGATCCTATGTGCACGCCAACCTTTCGACCTGTGGGTTGTGAGGTTGGGGCGTCGTCGTCAATGAGCATAAGTTCTTCCTCCTATCACAAGGTTAATTTTGTCCAAAATTTGTGAAGGAATCCTTACTAGGGTTAGACTCAAGAATCCATAAATCAAAGAGATTACATCCAGAGAAGAAGAAAAACAACAAATTTCTGAGCGATGAACCATGAAAGATGGGCAAGATGAAAGCATATCCTCCACCGCCTCAAGAATCCAAAAATCAAAGAGATTACATCCAGACAAGAAGAAAAATAGAAAATGTATGACCAATGAACCATGAAATATGGGAAAGATGACAGTAGATGCTCCATCGCCTCAAGAATCCATAAATCAGAGAGATTACATCCAGACAAGAATAAAAACATAAAATGTCTGAGCAATGAACCATGAAAGATGGGAAAGATGGCAATAGATCCTACACCGCCTTAGGAATCCATAAATCAGAGAGATTACATCTAGACAATAAGAAAAACAAAAATGTATGAGCAATAAACCATGAAAGATGGGAAATATGATAACAGATCTTCCACCACCTTAGGAATCCATAAATCTGAGATATTACCTCCAAAAAAGAAAAACAGAGCAATATGTAAACTAAGAAGATGGTCTGACAAAAACAACTCAATGGAATATTCAATAAAATGATATTTACAATCCAAGCCCTCATGCTTACAAACTGAAAAATAGAGATATTTGCTCCTAAAACTCTCTTGGCTCTCCCACCTCTGAACCCCCGCTCTCCCTTTCATATGATGCATTTTATAATCAAAACAGTAGTCAACAACTTAGGAGTGTGATTTGGCACTCCTATCATGGGGTTCTTCATGTGTGTCTTTCTTCTATCATAAGGAAACTCGGGTAAGCATGGATCTATAGGAGAAAGTTCCCTCTATGGTACCTTGGGCTGAGATCTTTTTGTCTCTACAGCCAGACCCTCCATGATTCTATTTACGGAGGCAGATGATGTTTCAACCACCAGTCCCTGTGTCCATTGACTGATATCTCCTAGGGATCGACAGAAGGATTGATAACTAGGGGGGGGG
>ML785745.1:1081019-1098851 GCA_009831015.1 Picea engelmannii
ACATTTCAGGGTTTAGAAAGTAGAGGAGGCAGTGGATTGGGTTGCTGCATTTCAAACTCCCGGTCACCGAAATCTCGATATAGCCACAACGTCATAGTTGCGTGGAGGTGAAGCTCGCGCCTAGTGCTTGTTCGCACAGGTGGGGTTTCCGAAGGACCTATGGATCAGATTCGTGGGGTTCTAGTGAGGGCCCGAAAGAACTATTTCAATTCTACATATTCGAAGAAGAATGATCCTATGTGGATCTTGGCCCAAGGGTCGGGGGTCTGCATCAGTTTGGTATCAAAGCCAGGTTTCGATCCTGGGACCTATGGGCAGAAAAATCCAGAGATGGATCTGGAACTCGCTGAGGTGAGGGAAAGAATAGAGCATCTTGCATTGCGAATGAAATAGAATGCAAAGATACATTGGGTGTATGAATGGCCTCTGAGGAGGAAAGAAAAGTGGCCAGTAAAGAAATTGTTGGCCAGAAGATAACAAAGGTTGTTGAGGAGGTGGTTGTGGTACATGAAAATTTTTAGGGTCACAGAGGAGATGGTTCATGCCTGTGAACTAGAAGCTGGGAGAAATCTCAATGATGATGAAGAGGAGAGATCGAGTAGAGATCTCATAGACTGCCAAGTGGGCAGAGATGGACTTTCAAATTGCCGGGTGGGAAATAGAAAGAGATCAAGTGAAGGTATCATATACTGCCAGGTGGGCAGAGGAAGAGGAGAAACTCCATATTGCCAGGTGGGCAAAGGAAGAGGAGAAACTCCATATTTCCAGGTGGGCAGAGGAAGAGGAGAAACTCCATATTGCTAGGTGGGCAAGGGAGAGAAGATGAGGCCATGTGAGATTCTCATGAACTCAGAGGTGAGCTCATATCAGTGAGGAGAGATGATAGAGGAAGATCAGAAGAGCATTCTTATGATTGGAGGGATAAATATATTCCTACCAAGAAGCCAAGACAAGGCCAGGGAAGATGTTGTGGGTGAAGCAACAACAGAAAGACAACCAGATGTGACTGTCAAAGAGATGGAGTAGATGTCAGAATCTGCCCAAGGAAAAGAAGAGGAGCACACAGTTGAGATGCTCACTCCTTGGGAGAAGGAGCTTGAATTGATGGAGGATTGGTTGAACAATCTAGAACCAGTAGATGACTACCGAGAGGAGACAGTCATCCAGATGTTAGCAGAGGATCATTCCAAGGAATTGGTCGAAAATTTCAGCCAGGGAGCTGAATAGTTGATGATGATTGCAATGTCAAGGCATGCAGTAGAAGATGAAGAAAAATTCTAGTATAGAGATCAGCTGGAGGAAGTTGGAGATGCACCAGCAAGAGAAATGGCAGAAGAAAATCTGTCAAAGCAGATGGCTGAACAACAGGTCAGTCAAGAAGATAAGACTGCAAAGCTAAATTTTGTAGCACGGTGGCAAGTTGATGCCACGGAGGATGAAAATGGCAAGGGGGATCGGGATGATCTACCCATTTGTAGGGAAGAAGTGCAGTGGAGAAGGCTGCAAAAGGAGAGCCAACCATGGGAGAAACTAGATGAGATAATTGAGGATATTAGAAGTTTGATGATTAGATCAATAGAAGTGGTTAGTAAAGGGAAGTTGAACAGCAAGGGACTTGCAATAGCAGCAACAACAACAATAAGGAAATGGAGCAGGACAACTCCAAAGAAATGTTTGGGATCCAGGTGGATTTCAACAATGATGTCGGGAAGCTCATGAGCAAGAGCTCATGATTTTTGCCACTGAGGAGTATGATGCAGGAGCATCACTCCAACGTCATCAACCGCCGACCAGCTCGCACACCAAGCACACATTCAATGGAAGGAGAGAGGAGCAACCCTCTCATTTTTCAAATTCTGAAAATGTAATTAAATGATTGTAAGGCCGAAGAGCCAAGCTGTGCCTTTGAGCATGGTGTAGTTAGAGTCGCCTTAATGTCTGACATGTGGATAGAGATCTAGATCCGATTCGGACTAGAAATCCATTCAATGTAATTGAATATAAATTAAAGAGAGTTGGTTAGGATGGAGGGAAGCGCTCGCGGAGCCCCCTTTTGTAAAAATATCCTTTGTATCTATAGAGTTAGTCTATAGAGAAGAAGAGAAGAATAGAGAGAATAGGTTGGAAAGGAGAGGAGAGTCGAGACTCTATTGCAGTCGGAGCTCGAACACATTGTAAAGAGGCAGTCTTGATTAATACAAACATAGCAGTTTTTCCTGCATGTTGGTGCTCATGTGTTTGTGAAATTCATTAATGAATGTCTTTATGTGTTGATGATATGTTGTAGATGTATGTTAGAGGTGCATTTGCAGGGATAGATAGATTTTCCTATCTGTGATTTCTTTGATTTTAGGTTTGGGTTATTTGTGGCTTCATGCAAGAGAGTGCGAAATCCAGAAAATATCAGGAGCTGTTGATTCCCCTTTGGAGTGGGATTTCGACATTTCGGCATTTCCGGGTTCAGCATTTTGGCAATCCCGATGACAAGGAGTTGGGGCACTTTTAATTTAAAACCCTGAAGTTGCGAAACATGATGTTTCCTTGGAGTAGGGTTGTGGTCACGAAGGAAGCAACCATTTCAGAGTTTGGCATTTCAGCATTTCGGGGTCCAGGAGATTGAAGGACCAAGAACCATCTGCAGTCAGAATCACAGAATTGCGAATTTCGAAATCCCAAAAATTGGGTCGTGGTCGAGTATATTTCAGGGATTCGGACACCGGGGATTCGAAAGACAGAGAACAGGGGGAGTGCTTGCATCGCAGTTTCCTGAATCACGAAAGCCGGTAGCGCTTTGTTGTTAAGCCTTTTAAACATTCTGAGACCCGGATGTTCGAGAGGCCAGGAATCGAGAGACATGGAGTCCTGACTCGCAATATCTCGAAATCCCGAATGCATTCGGAATAACACCCCTTTTTGACATTTCGGCATTTTGGGGTTCAGAAAGTAGAGGAGGTAGTGGATTGGGTCACTGCATTTCAAACTCCTAGTCACCGAAATCCCAATACAGCCACAACGCTGTGGTCGGGTGGAGGTTAAGCTTGTGCCTAGTGCTTGTTCGCATAGGTGGGGTTTCCAAAGGACCTGTGGATCAGATTTGTGGGGTTCTAGTGAGGGCCTGAAAGAACTATTTCAGTTTTGCGGATTCAGAGAAGAACGATCCTGTGTGGATCTTGGCTAGAGGGTCAGGGGTCTGCGTCACCTGCACTTTGGTGTCAGGATAAAATGTTGTAGTAGGTTGGATTATGTTTGGGCTTGCCCCTTTCAGGTGGCATGGAATAGATACAATAGTAAGAAATTGTGAGAAACATGTTGTACACAGGCACCAAAGAGGAGGAAAAATCAATAGAGACTCGGCTCCAACGGAAGGTGATATCAGGCAGAGGATGAAGAGCCAAATTCAAATGCAGGATGAAATAGCCACAACGAGTTCTTACCTTCAATAAAACAAGTGATATGACAGGGAGAGGTACGATGAAGGCTGAGGTGATTTCGCCCTACTGGATCGTACCTTCTCCAGAGAGCCATAATTGGTGGGGAATGTGGACCATTAATCATTCGTAGTTGTCTCAATGCATTATCTCAATCACAGCTTGAATACTATGCATGATGAAATGATGAAGGGGGAGGTTGGTGGCAAGGGGATTTAACTGCAATCATCACAAGAGTTCTAGGTAGCATGGGATTGGAAGGTGTTACCCCATTTGGGGCGTGGAGATACCATTTATTACATTAAATCTAATATTCAATTATTTCCTTTACAACAACCATATGTGATTTCTACTAATTCATATGCTTGGTAGCAAGAAGATGACATGATTACATATTTTTTCCAACCATCCAAGGATGAATTGGTGCAACATTTTGATGATGATTTATAATCGTATCCTGTGAGATTTGATACATATTATTTTGAGCACTTCAATTTATTCTATGAAGAAGGTTTGCAACCACATGTATGCTCTAACCCAGATGAACATGAGGTCATGATTTTCCTCGGGCGAGATTTTTGTGATGATATTTTCCAACCTTTTTCTTTTGCTTTATCTCACTATGTCACTGAGGATGTATCTAGGAAAAATTTTCATTTTCCCAAGTTTTCTCCGAGGAAAAAATGACTTTTAGAATTCAAGGGTAGTGTTGTAACATAGGTTAAAATTTTAAATAAAAATTCAAAATTTTTATTAGAATAGGCATTTTGAGTCGTATATTTGCTTATTTCTTAATTTTTCTTTCTTAGTATAGATTTTAACATGATTTGATTTATTAGATTAATTTTTCTCATTTCATTTTGTATTAAGTTTTGTTTATATATTAGGTTTTACCTTTAATATAATTTATATTTAGTTTAATTTTAGCTAGACTATTGTTATTATAGAGATATAATCGTAGTATTATTTTTATATTACAATTGAGTTTTAATTGAATATGTTATACTAATAATATTTTTGCATGCAAGATAATCGTAGATTAAAACCTAGGTAGAATGATTGACGGTTATTATCCTTTCGCAGGTCCCATAGGATTCATTTAAAATTTTGGTGCTATGTCATGTCGAACCACCGGTATGTTAGACCACTGAGTTCCCAGATGGTAAATCCTTAACAATACAAAGTCCCTATAGCACAAAACTTGCCAGCAAATCACTAACATCACCAACTAGCAACTTCCACATGGGTATGTGGATCCCATTGTATATACATGTTATCTACCACCTAAACCCCAACATGTACCAATAGAAGGCTTGCATGTATCCACGTGACCAACACATGACATAAACAATGAGGTCATGTTGGACCATTGGACCACATACCTCGGGAGATTCTGGTGTTGGAAAATGTTAAAGTCTCAATGTTTGAATGCCAAGCTGCGTTGACTTTGATTTCATCATTCCAAATCAGCTTCAGTTGTATCCAATCAGTGAATGACACATGTACACATGGAAACCTCCAAAGACACAGGTCAACACCCCAAAACTGGGTGAAACTTGTCATCTCATTTTCCACCTCATTTATGTCATGGACCAGTATAGAGCAGCCACATGTCCATATGATTTCATCATAATTTCACTACATCCATTTTTGGAGATCATACAGTGGATATCGAGACATCAGATAAATAATTATCATTATCACAGACCACGTGATCTTTCGAGGTTAGGAAGTTCTTAATGTCTTGATTCCCTGTTCTCGTGATATGCCATCATTGATGTCATATCGGACCTCGGACCATGGAATTTTATAAGTTTGAAAAGTTCTTTACCTCCCGAAGTCCTGATGTCATGATACGTTAGCATTAACATGTGGCTTGCCATATCATCTTTCCATATGTCATAGCCAGTGAGAGGAAACCATGTGTTCGTGGGACCAGACTGACCTCAACATTTCCACATCATGTCGAATCATTAGACATCGTGTTAATTTATAAAAAAAATTATGTGCATCGAGGGAAGGTTGATCCGGTATAACATGGGCACACATATAAAATGTTACACTATGCATGAGATTCAAGATCCTATCCATATAACTTCAAACCAATAATGAAATCCTTTTCTATATAAATCCTTGTAAAATGAATTCCCTAGTGAATGTGGGATTAATCAAATCAAATCAACGGTCGTGATGAAATATCATGTTGATCCAATGATTGTTGTGTCACGATAATTGTGGGTTTACTTTGGGGAATCTAGTCAGCAAAATGAGGAGGTTTCACTTTAGCAGTTGATGAAATCTAGAGATTATCTGATCTAATCGAACTATTTTAATAATTGAAATATCTCATCATATTTGAAAATCCAAAAATATGACCGATTTGTTTTTTGTTTTTTTAATCCCTTTGTATAATTATCAATTCAAAATGACTGTAAAAGGAGTTTTTCCCATCAAGAATAAATATTTTAATAAATACTATTATTCATGGAAGAGAAAGAGATTCCTAGATTTCATCTATTGAGTTTATATGTTTTTTGTTTCATGTCGTCATTTGTTTTCATCACTCATTCTCTTCTATTAATATTTGTGTTATAAGTGTTGTAATTTGGTACAACCTCCATTGCAACAACTATTTAAAGAAATCAATCTAATTGCAAACTTTCGATGTCTTACTGTAAGTGAAACATGAAATGTATTTTGATTTAATTACCTTTATTATTTAAATGAATTATTTATTTTAGATTATCAAGCAATTTCGTAACACAGATAAAAGTAAGTTTTATTCCTTCTATTGAAAATGAAGTAATATTTGTCTTTACTAGATACATTGCTTCTTGTTTCAATTTGTTTATCTCAATTCTTCTTTTGATGCTGTAAAATTTTGAAGTAACTTAATGAATGAGATCAAGCCTCTTTTATTTCTAGTAATCAATTATTAAAATCTCAAACTAAAATTTTGGGCAAAATATTTTATAAACAATTTAATAAGTTGTATCGAGATGCCTTGACATTGTCCCCTTGTCGAGAACAATCTCAGGGACAACATAGTTTTGGCATCATTGTCAAGGACCAAATTTAAGAAATCTAATTCCCCTGGGAAAGACGATAGTAAAACCTTCTCATTGATGGTGAACAAGAGTTGGAAAGGATCAAATCATTCACCTAGTGAATCCATATTTTAATCTCGACATCATGAAATAAAAATACAAGGGCTCACATAGATACTAAGAAAATAACACCAATAACCAATCCTGGAAGACTACTTCCTAAGAAAAATCCTAAACATAGACCTACTACTCCTACCATCCAATTCACTTCTAGTCCTTCAACTTCCATTACTCCTAAATCGAATGGAAAATATCCTATTGATCCAAAGGATTCCTCAATCAAATCTACTACAAACCATTGAAATCCATCTCTACTTTCATCTCCCAAGGAATCCCTTCCAAGTTCTCCAAAACCACCTTTGATAGTTTGCACAATAGAATTCATTAATTTTTTCCCTAGAAATTATATTGAACTTTCTCTTAAAGACTCTACTATATTTTACCAAATTCATTACACTAAAAATTTTCCATTCATTTCTCCTAAAGAGTCACTTGAGAATTCTCCAAACCTTTCTCCAAAGGAATTTCTTGAAATTTTCCCTATTTGGTCTACATCCCTGAATTTTTCCTTAATAAGTCCTAAAAATGAACTTTTAGAAATTGCTCTCTTGAAGAAGGACCTTTCAAGACTTATATCAATCCCCTTCCTCCTAAGAATTCTCTACTGAAACTTGATTACCTAGCTATGGTAGGGAAAATACCACAACAACAACCACCCCCTCTTCCTCCAACAATATTTTTCAATAAAGCCACAACTATATATGCCCCTTTGAATCTTCCTAGTAATTTATAATATTTTCCTGATAATTATGTGAAAATGTTTCCAAAATTTAATGCAAAAAGTGAAATTACAACAGTTGAACACCTAGCCTTTTTTTATGAATTTTCTAGCAATTTTGGACTTGAACATGAGGATTCCTATATGAGATTATTCATCCAAAAATTTGAAGGGGAGGTGAGAAACTGGTTTAAATGACTTCCTCCAAATTATTTAGATTCTTGCGATGCATTAAAAACTACTTTCCTTAGGTAGTGGGGAGAGAAGAAGGACCATATGTATTAATTGACTGAGTTTGGAAGTTCAAAAAAGAAAGTTAATGAATATGTATCAGATTTTACTAAACAATTTAATAAGCTTTATAACAAAATCCTAGCAGATGTTAAACTTTCACAAACAACTACAAAATTTACTTTTGCAGGTTCTTTTGATCATGACATTTCCTTATTGCTGAGAAAAAGGAGATACACAAATTTAACAAATATGGAAGATGATGCAATGGAAATTGAATCTAATATGATCGCTTTAGGAAAGACTAAAATTAAAACTGAAACTGGTATAAGAGAATATAGAAAACCAAAGGAACAGGTTGGACCATGAGAAACATCCAAAAATATTCAGGATAATAAAATTGAAGAGATTTCTAAAATCATTAAATAAGTTTCCAATAAATTAGCCAGAATGGAAGTTGAAAGAAGAAGGCTTAAGGGAGATAGGTATCCAAATCAATTCATAAGTTAGTTTAAGAATCCTCCTCAATTTCTTAAAAAACATAATCAAAATAATGAACAACCCATTCAATCTCCTTTTGAAAATGAGAACATGTTATATTATTCTATTGAAGAAGGAGAATTTGAAGATTTTGATGAAGAAATTAAAAATTTAGAAGGTTAACTTTCATAAATATATGTGACCTGAGACTAATATGAGAAATCCTTAAATTTTAATTAAAAGGATAAGCATAATCCAATAGATATACAATCATCTAAATATAGGATTTTATCAGCTTTATTACCATCTGAATTGCATAAAAAATATGATCTTATGCCCAGATAGAATGAAAAAAAAGACAATGAACAAAATCAACCTAATAAAGTCATTACAAAGGATATATCTAAAGAGGCTTATGCTTCTAATAAAAAAATTGATCATACATTTGCTAAAAAAGTAGAACGTGAACATAGGGAATTATAAAATATTAGAAACTTTTAATTTAGAATATTATCTAAGATTAAAATCTGTGTTCATTTAATTGAATTATAAAATAATCCTTTGTACCATAAACAAATTTAAAAAATTATTGATTGTTCAGTTCCTACAGTACAAGATGATGCAAATAATTTACAAGACGAACACCCTACTGTAATGTTTGGTGCACATATTGAAGAAAGAGGATATACAATAGCACCATTTTATGTCACTCTAATTGTTAGTAATCATTTGTTACACAATTGTTGCTGGAATACTGAGAGGGGGGGTGAATCAATATGAGCACTTTTAACACTTTTAACCACAATATATAAACTTCAACTTTATCAGTAGTATATCATCAATGTATCATCTCTGGTTACTTTCAATATATCATGAGAATATAAACATAAGAAACATCACATCACATCAAATACATAGTACACAAGAATTTACGTGGAAACCCGAATGTGAGAAAACCACATAATGTTTTCTTATATATGAAAGAATACATTCATTGAAAGCACCAACTTCCCAATTCTCCAATTGGAATTGGAAGGAGGTTATGATCCCTTATTTATAGGATCCAACTTGAAGGAAACTACAACTCCCTGGATTATTTGGATCCTACTAGAAGGAGGCTGCAACCCCATGATTCTCAAGCTACAACCTAAAGGAAGCTCCAACTCCATGTGTTCTCCATAACCAATCGAAAGGAGGATACAACCCCATTTCCTTGCCCCTTCCTGACGCCCTCAAATATAAGTGTATACCAAATTGTAATTACCACAACCACTTCCACTAATATATTAATCAACCTGTAATCAACTTGTTACCAACATTATCACATCAACTTGTCCAATCAACTTGTCACTATCAACCTATCACTATATCCAACCTATCACTGTCAATCTTGTTGGTATATCCAACCTGTCACAATCACTGATACTCAACATCAATGAAACCATATCCACGATCACCAAGATCACCTCTCAACCATATGCTCAACATCACCAACACATGAATCTATCAAGCATGTACCAAGATCACCAACAATGTCACATCAACTTGTACCATAACATTCGTCATAACAAGGGCATCGACCATGAACCAAAACTAGTACCATGTACATCAACACCATACCATCTACCAATCTTGTATCGACCAAACCTATGTTATACCATGTGCCAACACGACACCATGTATAAACAGTGTAACTAAACCATATCACTCATGATATGTGTCAATCATGCCATACACCATGTATCATATCATAGGATATCATTAATGAAGTGACTCAATTATAACCAATATAGCCTCAATACCTATATACCAATATAGCCAAGATGTGCTATTGATCAATTTACCATAACATCACTAAGGAGTACCAACATGTACCTATATCACCAAGACATGCATCTCATACATGTACCAAGAATATGCCTCACACAATGTACCAAATATGTTCCTCGTACATATACCAATGCCTCAACAAGATACCAAAGGCATGCCCATCACATCATCAACATATAACCAAGATGTACCTCAAACCATGTGACTCAAGTATAAACTGTGTGTCAATATATCCAATATATGCACCATCAATGTGCCTTAGAAAATATACATCAATCAACATGTACCATACATCCAATATGTTCCTGAAGTAATATACAAAAACTCACAAAGATATCCCACAAGCATGTTCCTCAATATCAGCAAGATGCAACCACATAACACATAGAATAACATATATTTACATTTGTAACTGACCTAGTGCCTTTGATCCTGATACAAAGATATGTAGATTTACCTCGGTCCTCAACAACCTAGTACAAGCATTTCCCCTAAATCTATATTGTCATCATGGGACTAAGACATGGCGTCATGTGGGGCTTCACGTGAAAGGCATTATGCAACTTGTGGCAATGCCTCACAATACACTAGTATTCAGAACTATGATGGTCATCCAAACTAGAGTTTCCTCATAAAATTTCTCTCTCCTCTAAAATCCCAAAGCTCACACACTTCTCAATTGTCACTACCTCATATTTCATTGTTGAAAACTTGCTGAACAGATCACTAGTTCACTAGAATATATTCAATAAAATCAGTGAGTGAATGTACTTGTGAATGGATCCTTGAGGTGTATTTATACTTTTTTTGGGTGACCTCTTTCATTAATATTAGGGGGTTCTTGAATTTCTTGTTACAACCACTTTTCCCTTTCAATAATTTACTTGTAACTAACTAGAGGATTCTTAACCATTCTTTGGGGCTTCTAACTTCACAAGGCCATAACTTCTCAACCGTTAGGAACCATGTGGCGTACCACCTATCACCGCAAATGAAATGACAAGGACTATCCATCCATGAGTAAGTTACATGCATTTACATTGTCCTTCGTGTCCATATTCCTCAACCAACTTTGAGTCTGATGACCACACATCCAGATATTTGTGTTGACTTCATCAAATGCACCCAACACATCTGCTGACATCAACCACTCTTGTTGACATCAATGACAACTAATTCACAATAAATATTGATCTCAACTGTAGGGTATCTCTAACACTATGAGGGTTGACATCAATGACCACCAACTTTCCAAGAATACCCCCCATTAGCATTGATGGCAACACCAAAATTGATGGAAACACTCATACTCTAGTACTCATGCTCCCCCTATGTCCATTGCTCCTCATATGTTTTTCTCTCTCCCCCGCTTTGAAATCAATGGAAAAGGGCATCTCTCCTTGGTGTTTCTCCCCCTATATTCATGGGTATGTTATTTCCATTTGTTAGCCTATTAGCTTACCTTAACCAATCACTAAGTCTAAATTGTCGCCTATATTTGTATTATTCATTTAGGATATTAGTAATATATCCTCAAGTGATGACTAATGAGTTAGTTAAGATTTCCTAGCCTAGTCATCATGCATGATTTTAGGATCTAAAGAAAAATTCTCTATGAGGTAGCATCACCCATTGTACTATAAATATGTAACCTTGGAGTGAATACATGACGGTGTTGGCTAGTGAGCCTTTTCTGCCATGTTGTTGTTCTTGTTTATGTTTTATCAACTAGTATCCGAGCATATTTGTTTTATCAATTGGTATTAAAGATTCTTTTTTTATCAATTTGTATCCGAGATCTTATAGTCTTGAGGGCCTAATAGATTCTCCATGGTGAAAAGAGGATGATAGTATTAGAGCCATGGTGAAGACATGGTGATAATATCGGAGCCATGGTGATAATTGTGAAGGAAGAGCATTGGTACTGAGTGTTGTTTCATTTTGAGGACTGTATCATGGACCGTATCGAGGACCATATCGTAGACCCTACCAAGGATTGTATCATGGACTGTATTGAGGACTGTAATGTAGACCAGATCTGTTTTTAATATGGATTTATTTTTCAAGGAATGTCTTCAAAGATGAGAATAGACCCCTGATCTGGCGATCAATCTAGTGGACAGAGAATGAAGAAAATATGCATCACTCAATGACCCAATGAAGAAAATATGCATCACTAGAATTACACACAATCCAAGGAGAAGACATTACTGAAGGGGAAATTCACTGATTTTGGAGTCCCTATTGGTAAAAATTAGATTTCTCTTTCAATAATATATATTTTTCATGATTTTAGTTTCTTTGGAAACTAGATTCCAAGATGCACCAAAGGGTATTTTTGTTTTCTCAAGCTTCATCTCTGTTTTAAATATATTCATCCTTTAAGAAACATATTTTGTCTAATTGCGGAATATGCAACCATTAAAATGTAGATTTTGTGCTCCATACAAATCCAAATTAAGCATATAGCATAGTGAAGATGTTTTAGAGATCTATAAAATCCCTCTCATTATTGATTGAACGAATAAAATTTTAAAGATAAAAACTTACTGATAAAATTCACCTCAAAATTGAAAACGGACGCTGCAAATGAAAAACATTTTTTTTCTCTGAACATAATCTTTTGTTTTCTATGATGGAGATTGCAAATGGAACACCTAGATTATTACCCACATGGGTATCTTATGTTTTTTCAATTGATTTTTTGTTGATGACATTTTATCCACAAAATGTCTTAGGGTTTTCCCAAGTTATAGTGTCCAATGATCCGATCTTGACTTCGATCCATTTCATCGTACTCATCATGGAAAAAAGAAGGGTTGATCTAAACTATTTTCTCTGGGCCCATAACCAAAAAGAAAATGCAGATTTGAGGCAATAACCTCTTTTTCATATATGAGGATTTTTATCTCTACCCATAACCAAAACCCGAATCTAGAAATTCCATAATTAAGTGTTGCACCTTCCCAGCACATTCACTTGCTATCTGGATCAAATATGGTAAATCAACCTTCAAGTAAACAGAAGAAACCCTCCGGGAGTAACAGAAAAGAAAATATGAAAGGTGGTTGAGATTCAACATGGGTGGATCAGGTATTTTGCATTTTTCATTTTTGATATGGTATCCTGCAAATTCGATCTAGTATCTAGTACAAGTGTATTTTCAACACATGGTTGAAAATTACGCCCTGTTGGGCATCTCTGTTGTTGTGGACGAGGAGTTTCTAAAGAAATATGATCTCCTTTGCTAGTAGACGCCACAAATCAAAGAAGCATGATATTCTCCTCATAGATCTGAAGCAGATAATCATCTCAACAAGAATATCCTGATTGTTTGGATCTCCATGCAAAGTGGTGCAATTTCACCCACTCAGATCTCTTCTGTGTGTCATATGATTGTTGCATGTCCTCGTTTTTTGAATCCCCTTATACACAATTTTGGTGTACAGTTTTTCAAATGATATTAAATTATCAAAATCATTGCAAAAGTCTTTGTTCATATTGAGGACCGAATTGAGGACCAGATGAAGGACCGGAAATTGTTTTAACATAAAGATATAGAGGTGTGTAAATGTAATATTTTTTGCTCATTATTAAATGAGAGTGAGTATGAGTGAGATGTGTTCATTATTTCTTTATTACTTGGGAAAATTTGTAAGTGAGTGACGAACTGAGGTTGTAAGAAAATCATTTTTTGAGAAGACATTAATTGTTTTCTAAGTCTTTGTGAGCAGAAGAGAAATGTTATGAATTGAAAGCCTTCTTAAACCATGGTGAAGGAGAAAGTACATTGTACCCTTCCCATTGTATGTGGTCTCATAAGAGAGATACTTATAATAAAATTGAAGTCTTTTTCTCTATATCCTAGATCTTCCTGAAATTGAATAATGGGATCTTAGGTACACCTTGCGTAGTGTGTTGTGGTGAAATTTTCATGGAGGATTATATTGTTTACTGTCTAGTTTTGACATAAGCAAACTTACAATTTTATCATTTAATAAAACATACACAATCTCAAGCACAATGTTACTCATGCACATGCATTCAAGAAAAAGTAATGCAAATCAAGCATCGACAAAGAATACTAAAGAAATGAACAAGTAAAGCTCATAATCAAAGGAGAACTAGACTCAAAAGAATCGACAATACATTTAAATTTGAAGAGTAATTCAACTTTAGAATCAAGATTCATTATAACTTACAAATATTATGTTTTATAAGTAATCAATCTCAACTACTTTTTTTTTTGTAAGTGTCCAATCAAATCAAGTTGAATTATGATTTTTAGGTGCATTCTCGGCTAAGCCCAACACCCAAGAGTCATTGTAATTTTGAGTCTAAATTAACAAGGTTGAGTAGTTTAACTCAAAATCATTGTAAACATCAATGTTTTGGGTGCATTTTTGGTAGTATCCGACACCCTCAACTTCTTGGAAGAAAGCAGGAAAATTTTAAGCGAGCGTTTAACAAAATCAAGCAAGAGTGAAGCTCAAGCAAGCGATTCAAGTGAGAGAGTTGCAGATAAGGCTTATTTTGTCAAGTCAAATTGTAATCAGTATCCATATGCACAAGGAGACCTCATTTAGTGTTTTTGAAATGGCTCGAAATATAGAATTATTAGAGTTATTGAACACTCTAATAAACACCATTGAAGACAAAACATTGATATTGAACAAAGCAACTCTTCAATCAATGCTAACTTGTTTGCAAGTGACACAATATAAAGTTAGACTTCTTCAAAATCTATCCCAACTATTGAATGATGAAATCAAGGATCTCAAAAATCAACACCTAGTGAAGTGTTCTGAACTAGTTTTTATTTAACACAACCCTCTCTATGATGATGATGATGATGTTTTTGATAAACAATCAGTGAAGGATCAACTCAGAAAGACAAATCCATATGTAGAAAAATACAAATCTATTCATGAACCTACATTTCAAAAGTTTTCTTTTGAGTTTAGTGAAGAAAACCTTTCAATGCTACAACAACATACAGTAAATCCACTTACACAGTTTTCAAAGTAACGAGTTTAGAATACTCTTTCCAAGCCCATCATCAGACCTTGGCAAGAAATCATCTACAACAAGAATAGAACAGGACTTGAATATGAAAAGGAAGTTACCTTTCATATTCTCGATTATTCCAGATCAATCAAGTTCCAAAGTGTTGGATTCCTTCAAGAAAAATCATTTTCACTTGTTCAAGTTCATCATCATAATGTGACATGCCAACATTGCAATCACATTGGTCACAAGGAGAATCAGTTTTTTGATCTCCATCCTTGCCAGCATTGTGGCAAGCATAACCATTCTACAGACAAATGTTCAACACTGAAGAAACCTGCAAGATTGAAGATCACTATGAGTGGATTGATCCTTGGTAGTGGTCATCAACAACCAAGTAATTATATAAGTATTACCATAGAATTCAGTCTCGAGTAAAGACAAATTGTGTAGCACATAGCATGTTTGTACCTCACATAAGTGGTCCCCTTATGGTGTAGCATTTGAGCATGGAACTCATGGGATGCGATAACATGTGGTTGTTTCTGCATGCCCACTTTGTGGTGTACTCAAATGGAACAAGTATGGTACTCTCTTGAGCATTACATGAGGGAGTACATTGATGAAACTCTCACGCACCTTAAGGGGGGGAGTTCAAAATTCCAGTGATAATGGTTCATGAAACCACTTGTGGTCTCTCCTTTCAACTGAAAAAAGGGGGAATTGATTATGGAATTGAAGATGGTTTTCAGACATAAAATTTCGACAACAACAAACATCAAATATGCCAGATGTGCTTGAAATTTTCCAAATGGGAAATTGTGATTTGTAGATGACAGACTTTAACATAATTATGGTTCATAAAGTTTAAGTTGAATCATACATAATTTGGATGTTAATTTTGATTTTGAGAGCAATGATGTGGACGTTTGGTTCACATAGATTGTCATTCGACCTAGCAGAGGACAAGAGGATCCTTCTTCATTGCAGCTTGGCATTTGATTGAGTTGTCATGCATTTTCATGGATGTGTCAAAATAGAATTTGATTCACTTCTCTTGATTTTCTCTCATCGGATTGGATTTTACATTAAGTGAACAAATTGCATGCATCCTGGCTCACATGATTACATAGTGATATTTTCCAGAGATGGCAGACTTTGGCAGGATTATGGTTCAATGACTTGCAATTGAATCATACAAATTATACATTGGTATGTTGTTGGACACCTTAAAGTGTCAAGATTGGTTAGTGGTTATCCAAAACCACCAGATACATGGTATCAATTGGTCAATGGTTATATCAAATTGTATATTCATAGAGAACTTTAGTGATACACTGATAGTCGATTGTTGATACTACATGTTCACCAATTAACAGAAGACATCAGATTCTTCTATCTCAAATACTTGGAAAAATAATTGAATTGTCAAGCAATCATGGAATGTTCAGATATTGCAGTTGTTCACAGCCATATCTCATCTCTCTTCTAGTTCATTTCAGATGAACAAATTCAACATCTAGATTGGTGGTTTTTTCAGGAAGTTCTTCATTCAGGCTTGACACAAGAGTTTCAGTATGAAGACTTGGAATTGATATCAGTTTATCCTTTATTGTTGGTATTATTGATCGCACTTGCGATTGAGGGCGGGATTGTTAGCCTATTAGATTAACTTAACCAATCACTAAGTCTAAATTGTCACCTATATTTGTATTATTCATTTAGGATATTAGTAATATATCCTCAAGTGAGGACTAATGAGTTAGTTAAGATTGCCTAGCCTAGTCATAATGCATTATTTTAGTATCTAGAGAAAATCTCTCTATGAGGTGGCATCACCCATTGTACTATAAATATGTAACATTAGAGTGGATACATGAAGGTGTTGTCTAGTGAGACTTTTCTACCAGCTAGTTGTTCTTGTTTATGTTTTATCAATTAGTATCCGAGATTTTTTGTTTTATCAATTGGTATCAAAGATTCTTTGTTTTATCACTATTCACATGTTTTTGTGCTCATGTTTCTTTTCACGTTCCTCTTCTCTTTTGATAGAAAAGAGTGAATCTCCTTGAAAGTATACCTTTTGTGAACAATCCTTATCTGACATTATGTGCTTGACTCTTTCTCTTTTGATCTCTCTCTTTCTCTCCCTTTAAAATCATGGGAAAAAGGATAACTCGCCCTTGTCTTCATGCTACTAATTTTCTTTTCTGGAAATATTTCTCTGATGATTTATCTTCCCTTGACTTCTCTGCAAGATGTAAAACAATATGGGACTTCCTTTGTATGTTTCCTTTCCTCTCCTCCAGTGTTTCTTATTGTCCATTGGTGCTTCCTCTTGTAATTATATGGCATATATAAAAAGAATTCAAAATTTCCTAACTTCAAATCTTCATGGCTTGTTATGTTTATTGTTTAGACATCAATGACCATAATGTTCAAGAATGTGCCTCTGATGATATAACTTATGCTCAAGGTTTCTCTTTCCTTGTTTTGTTATGCCTTTCACTACTTGTCTTCTTGTCACCAATTGATTCCACCTGTCCATTGATTCTACTGATTCCAATGGTAAATATGCTCTATCATATATCTATCTAGAACTATAAATGATCTCATAAATCTTTATATATCCATATATCATAAGATCTCCATAAATCAGCTACTCAATTGTCCACAATGTTGACCCATCTCTTACTGTACTATCATGAAGTATTCGTTGTTGTAACTGATCATCACATATTCTTGTTTCTCAAATATGTCCATTGATATCCAATACATCATTGAACATGTAATGAATATATCCTTGCCTAGAAAGTGTTTGAATGATATTCCTCTAATATCTTCATGGGAAAACAACTTCTCAATCGAACAATCTGTCATTCTGTACTTTTTCTATCTGACTGCTCTGAATTTGTCTCTCCAAACGCTTGAAACTGCTTGAAGGATGGTTCTCTAATCTGTAGTGGCTACT
>ML785745.1:1101769-1114408 GCA_009831015.1 Picea engelmannii
GTGAATCAATATGAGCACTTTTACCACTTATAACCAAAATATATAAACTTCAACTTTATCAAGAGTATATCATCAATGTATCATCTATGATTATGTTCAATATATCATGAGCATATAAAAATAAATAACATCCAATCACATCAAATACATATTACACAAGAATTTACGTGGATACCCAAATGGGAGAAAACCACAAAATGATTTCTTATTTATCAAATAATACATTCATTGGAAGCACCAACTTCCCAATTCTCCAGTTGCAACTTGAAGGAGGCTACGACCCCTTATTTATAGGCTCCATACTGAAGGAAGCTACAAATCCCTAAATTCTTTGGATCCTACTATAAGGAGGCTACAACCCCCTGATTCTCAAGCTCCAACCTGAAGGAAGATCCAAATCCTTATGTTTTACAGCACCAACTGGAAGGAGGCTACAACCCCTTTCTTTGCCCCATCCTACCACCCTAAATATAAGTGTAGAACAAACTATCACTACCAAAATCCCTTCCAATGATATATCAATCAACCTGTAATCAACCTATAACCAACATTGTCACATTAACCTATCACATCAACCTGTCACTGTCAAATTGTTATTGTATCCAACCTGTCATAGTCAATCCTGTCACTGTATCCAACCTGTCACTATCAATGATACTTAACATCAATGAAACCATGTCCTCGATCACAAATAGCACCTCTCAACCAGATGCTCAACATCACAAACACATGCCTCTACTAAAAATGTACCAAGATCACCAACATTATTACATCAACCTGTGACATAAAAAGTGCATTGACCATGCACCAAATCCAATATCAAGTACATCAAAACCATACCATGTACCAATCATATATCAACCAAACCATGTGCCAACAATAGACCTTGTATCGACAATAAAACTCAACCATATCACTCATGATATGTCTCAATCATGCCATACATCATGTATCATATCATAGGACATTATCAATGAAGTGCCTCAAGCATAACCAAGATAGCCTCAATACCAAGATACCAATATTGCCAATATGTGCTACTAATAAATGCACCATAACATCACTGAGGAGTACCAACATGTACCTACATTACCAACACATGCACCTCATACATGTACCACAAATATGCTTCACACGATGAACCAAAGATGTGCCTCAGACATATACCAATGCCTCAACAAGATGCCAAAGGAATGGCCATCACATCATCAACATATAACCAAGATGTACCCCAAACCATGTGCCCCAAGTATAAACCATGTGTGAATATCTCCAATATATGCACCATCAATGTACCATGACAAATATACCTCAACTACCATGTACCATAACAAATATACCTCAACTACCATGTACCATAAATCCAATATGTGCCTCCAGGAATGAACCAAAAATCACAAAGATATTCCTCAAGCATGTTCCTCAATATCACAAAGATGCAACCTCATAAAACACATAATAACATACCTTTACATCTATAAATGACTCTGTGCCTCTGATTCTAATACATAGACCTGTGTTGGGGTGACAAAAAGGTATAAATATTCTCCTTGTTACTTTGGTTTATGATATATTCTTTGTTGAATTTTCTATTAGTTTGAAGTAATTAGGAAATAAAATGGTTAAAAAGCTCTTAGGAAATAATATTAAATGATATTAGATATTTTTTGAACTTTGGTTTGAACTTTTTTGATTTTATGAAGAAATGGACATTTTTTGTTAACTAAAGATAATTAAGAAGATCACGAGAATGCACAAACCATTGGAGATCAAAGAAATCAGGCACAAAACGGTTTAGAAGAATATTGACTTTTTATCTTGCAATCTTCATAAATAGTAAAAGAAATCCTGAGGATCTCTCAATCCTCAGGATATCTTAATTTAATTATCTCACTGTAATATATAAATAAGAATGAACAATAGAGAGGGAGAGTAGAATTCAGATCTCTTAATTGTTGACACTTTATGCAACAATCCCACTGTAAATGGATTACCAATTATGGAATTAATGGAAGCTTCAAGTGTTTTGATCATTTCTATGTACTAATTTTTTCATAGCAGTATCTTCTAAAGACCCTGGGCCTAGTTGATAGGAGCTATTGTCTCATCTGTAATCTTATCAATTATGTTAGAAATTTGTGATTTGATATCCCCTTCAACAGTTAGAATCGACTCATTAATGTGTTGATCCTTTTATGAATTAGTTGTGTCGTTCCATTCCTAGTGAATAGATTATCGATTGTTGTTCCAACGTCGATTGTTGTCCATTTATTTCTTGTGAATTATTTTCATTAAATTTAAATTTGTTTTTCTTTTGATTAAACTCGCATTTGTTGCTCCTTTCGCTTAATTCACATTTGTTGTTCCTTTCACTTAACTCGCATTTGTTGTTCCTTTCGCTTAATTCGCATTTGTTGTTCCTTCTTAAATATTCAATAGATCGTTGTTTCATTTCAATATATTAATTAACCATTGGAGAGTTTGATTCATTAAGTGTTTTTGTAGACTAAGTTGTTGTTTCCTGAATAGGTGAATGAATTTAGTAATTAGTTGAAGTTTTACTTCATGGTGTGTTATTGCTCAAAATATATTTTCTCTTGATTGAGTTATTAGTTTCAGAGTTTGTAGTTAGTGTGTGAAGAACTTGATTATTACAGTAATTTAGATAGATGCGGATTTGTTGTAACTGAATTATCTACATGATTTAAACCTCTACAACTATCTGCATAAACTTTGCTGACAATCTTGAAAGAAAAGATGAATCCTCGGTTGATAAAATTAATGTCAGACTAAGTTTTTTTTAGGACATATTTAGAGCCCAACATTTTGGTGTTGTTGCCGGGGAGAATATAAAATATAGTATAGGTTTCATCTCTGAAAGGATGAGGTATTGAAAATGGAAGGTAATAACCTACACAGGCAACAAGTAAAATGCCTATTCCAATGCCTACCATCAACTGATGCATAGAGGTTACATAGGTGCATAGAATTTGTGTCTGTGTGTATGACTAAGAAGAAAGAACCTGAAAAACAAAAACCCTTACCAAAAACTACAAAAACCCAGGGCTTACTGCCCCCTGGAAGGAGCACTTTTATAGATGAAATCATTTGAAAAGTTGAATATCAAGCCTCAGTTGGACCTCAAAAAGGTTCTACCTAAGTCCCTGAAGCATCAAATTCACCAACTGCAACTCATGCTCAGATTCATAGTAGAATTGAAGGAACTAAACAGAGCTTTCAAAATACACACACTCCAATTTTCAGTCCTTTAGGAGAGGTAAATTCTTGTAATTTGAGAGAAGGAGAAGGAGAAACCAGTGTAATTGTTTGGGCAAACCCACAACCACCTAAACCTGTATCTCCTGTGATTCTAGAAGGTGAAGGAACACTTGAAATCCCCGACATAGGAAGCGCAACCAAATATCCTAAGGGACAAAGTAATCAACAACCCTGAGTAGAACACCCGGAATGAGAAATCCCTGAAGGTTATTAACACATTTTTTACCAAATGGCACAACAAAATCAGCCTTGAACCCAGACTTCCACTTTGGAATATCCTATAGTTGATCCGGTTTCTAATGCCCCAATGAAAGCCATTCCACTACAGAATCTTCCAACCTTCAATGGGTTGATCTTAGACGACCCTGATGCATTCCTATTCAATTTTGATGTCATGTGTAGAGGCTATGATTATACCTCCGAACCCTAGAAACCAAAACTATTTCCTTCCACCTTGAAAGGAGCAACTTTACAATGGTTTATGGGACTATGACGTAGCACCCCTACCTCAGCAGGTTCTACTTGACCTCCCAGTTTTTGGATCTTTCAACTTCCCTTGAGATGAAATGGCTCTTTGATTCCCCACTAGAATATTAAACGTATATATCCATAGGTCCTTACGTGGAACTCCATTGGTGCGAAGTAGAACTAGGCTCGAGCTCTTCTCCCACGTGACCACGATGCTAAAACCACGTACCAACTCAACACACTTCACACTTTGCAATTTTAGGAATGTTGGTCTGATACAAACCCAACACTCCAACCTCTGAAACACCAAAATCTTGCTGGGGGCCTAATAAATACTAGCCCTCTCCCCTATGAACTCTATGTGACATTCCCCTAGGAATTGGGTCCCAGCTCCAAATATGTCAGCACTTCATGATTTGTGAAATCAGTGAACAAATCTACTTTTAATTCCAAATATCCAACTCTTGAAGATCTGATGACTCCATATCTATGCTCTAGGTCCTCCGCTAACCAACGACCTAGATTAAGACAATAATTCACCTTTCGCGACTTTGGTAAAATCTTCACTTCTGGTTTCCCGATGACCAAATCTTTGAACCATACCCACGCTAGATAGATGGTTCAAAAGTCTCGCTATCCAATGACCTGGATTCAATCGGGATTTCACTGTAAGGGCCTAATTTAACAAAGCCTAAAAAATTGTAAATTTAAATATTAAGATTATTCAGCATATAAGCAGTAGAAATTTAAATTTATGTACATCATGCTAATAAATTACATAACCATCCACATAACACCACATAATCCTGAAAATACATAAATAAAAATACCTTCGTTTGATGCTAAATCCCTGATCTCTGTTTGTCCAAGCTGAAGCTGAAACTTTGCTAAACTCTGCCCAAAACCGACTAACCACCCAGCTAGCTAGGAGCAGCCTATCTGGCTCCCTAGCTCCAGGATTCCATAAGGATTCCTGGCCCCCGAGCCCAAAACTCCCAACAACCAGGTGCACTCCTGCAAATGTCCTCCCAAACTCCCAACCATAAAAATATCAAAAACCAAGAAATACAGTCCCTCTCTCCAGAAATGGTTCCTCTCCCAAAATTTTCATAATCCTTCCCGTAGGCCTCTGCCCAATCATATCTCCCTCTGTTCACCAACTCCCTACCCTCCATTAATGCCACCCACCTTATCCCTCCATTTATTACCTTATCCTTCCCTTTATTACCTTATCCTTCCACTTAATGCTTCATCCCCCCCCCCCCACATACGTAAAGTCTTATAATAAATAAATTAAAGTTATCAAGCCCCTTTAATTCATTACTCAAACCTTTAATGAGTCAGTTAATTAATTAATTGAACAATCAACATATATAACAATTAATTAATAATTAATTAATATTATTAAGAAATAATCATTGTTTAACTAAAACATATTAGGACAGCTAATTATCTAATTAATTATACTTGATAAACCTTAAACAATCATTTAACTAGGGTTGTTACATACACCCACCCTTCAGGAAACTTCATCCCAAAGTTAAAGTATTCTATGATACAAGGGAAAAGAAACATGGTCCACACATTCATAACAAATAACCGTCATTATTAGTAAGTAAGCCAAGAAACTCACTCATACTAGTGTACATGTGCAAGAAATGCATGTGTATCTAGTACATACAAGTCTCGTTCATGTACTAATATCAATAACTATCATCTCTATAGTAATTTTCATATGCATCCAATCCCTTCAACAAGACTATTCATTTTATAAAAGAAAATAAACCAATCAAATGTTTGCGAAATCCTTTAATTACAATTATCTAGTTCAACAATTTTATTTAGACAACTGTTGTTTAGTTACCTAATTATGAATATTCATATATACACATTTTATTTTCAGAAGGATAAACAATAAATTCCACCATAAGACAAATCTCCATACACTCTCAACTATTTCTACTCATCCTTCCTCCCTAACTTACATCCATCTTCCATTCCTAGCCTTCCTCTGGTGGACTGTCTTGGAGCGTCAACTATATTGACCTAACTCCAAATAGAACCCGTAAGCGGAAGTGTCACTACCTTGACCAAGCTTCCCCAGCAGGCAATTGACAGTCATCATCACACATCTAGGGGAGCGTGAGCTAACATCGTCCTCCCATGACTTCAGGTTTCGGAGGATACACGGTGGGAAATGCCTCCACCCCTCCTAATCATAAATAGGGTCCACACCCTACAATGGAATATACAATGGCACCATGTTGYTGGGAGTTTTGTCATCGTTTATTTGGTTTTGGGCAGTCTCACCTCCTGAAATCCTACACTGGTCCACATATCATAGCARTGTATCCAAACCAATATAATTTCACATACAAAGATTCATACCATATTTTTTTTTGGCTAGTGGTCATGTCATCCACTTTCRTCATTATTATCCCTTGGCTATTTCATAGCCCATAACCTACAGATTAGTCTGTAACACAAATTCATACATTTCTATGCATTATCATCATGTAATTGCATACAATAATAATTTCAATTCAGTATCCGCGTACCAACAACTTTAACATCAAAGTTTTCAAGTTAGAAATAGATCTCATAATATCCCATAATTCAATTAACGTTACCCATTCATAGAATTATCATTTACATAATAGATTTCATCATATCCAGCATCATTTAAATAGCATTTAAACCTTCATAGGATTCTTATTCACATAATATATCGCATCATATCCATCATCATCCAAATAACATTTAAACATTCATAAAATTTACATTCTCACAATATATCGCATCATATCCATCATTATTCAAATACATTTAAACATTCATAAAGGTTCATACATCTTAAAAGTTCAAGTGTATCATTTAATAGTTTCACTGTGAATAGAAAATAAAGGTGTTTAGGCCTCAGGTAATCCTGGTTGTCTAAGTCAAAAGGTGGTGTTACATACACCCAACCTTCGAGAAACAAATTCTCGAAGTGGTCAAAAAAATGAGGGATAGTCTCRTCGTAATGTCTTAGCGTCTTCCCAAGTAGCAGATCCTGGACTATACTTGTCCCATTGGACCTTAACTTGGTTTACCAGACGGTTCCAGAGTTGTCAAACTCTATGGTCCAATATGCGTAATGGTTCTACCATTAGAATTCCCACATCCGATACCTGCAATTCCTTCCAATTTAGTTTATGTGATTCATCAGCAACATAATGACGTAAAACAGATACATGAAAAACATTATGATTTTTATGCAAGTGCAGTGGCAGGACGAGACAATAGGCAACAAGTCCAATTTTCTCTTGGATTCTGAATGGTCCTATAAATCGAGGTGACAACTTTGTCCCCTTCCCGAACCGTATGGTACTCTTATTAGGCCTGATACGAATGAAAACCTAGTCTCCCACTTCATAACTTCGGTCAGTCCTATGTGCATTCGCATAAGTTTTCTGCCTATCTTGTGCTTCCTTTAGTCTCTGCCTAATTTGAATCACCTGTTTCTCCATCTCTTGAATCAATTATGGCCCAACTGTTACTCAGTCTTCTAGTCTATCCCAACTCAACAGTGTTCTGCATGGCCTTCCATATAGAGCTTCGTAGGGTGGCATTATGATGGAGCTATGAAAACTGTTATTGTAGGCAAACTCTACCAAAGGTAGGTACTTCTCCCAATGGGTTTGATTATCCATGACGTACATCCTAAGCATGTCTTCCATGAATTGATTTACTCTCTCATTTTTCCCATCCGTTTAAGGATAATAAGTTGTTCTTAAGTTCAACTGAGTCCCTAACGCTGAATGCAAACTTGTCCAAAACTTAGAAGTGAATCTGGAATCCCCATCTGAAATGATCTTCTTAGGTATCTTGTGCAAATGGATGATCTCACTTACAAACACATGTTCCACATGAGTGACATCGTAAGTGTCTCTAACTTGAATAAAATGAGCACACTTGGTTAACTTATCAACTATCACAAGAATGGCATTTTGTCTATGAGATGTGAGCGGCAAACCCACTACAAAATCGATAGAGGTGACTTCCCACTTGGACATAGGAACATCATGTGGTTGTAGGAGGCCCGTCGGGTGATGGTGTTCAGCTTTCACTTGTTGACAGCAGATTTTAGGTGGTTTTGTGCTTGTTGTAGATCGAATTGAAGAGGAAGAGGAGGCATTATCAATGGCGTGGAGCCCGAGAAAGGCCAGATGTTACGCAGGTCCTTGGAGTCCGAGAAAGGCCAGATGTTTTTGCAGTTGATTTTTTTAGTGTTATTTGTTGTTTCTGAAACTCTGCCAATCCTATATCTGGTCTTGGTTTCTTATACTTGGAAACGGCTTCATAATTTTGTAATTGTTTAATTTTTCCTTTTCTGGCTTGATTTGTACAAGGGTTTCCCGTGCCTTTGTTAGGGAATTTTATTAATGAGTTTGGGCCTATCAGACCTAGCCTTGGTTTCCTATTATTCAGGAAACGAGGGTGAATTTTTCTTCTGGACATTGTTGTTTTGTGTTCCTAAAGTGGTCGAATTTGTTGTTGTATTTAAAATTAAATCCATTCATGGTCGGTGTTCATTTACGTAGCCATGGTTTTACGGGGGGTTTGGGTGTCCCATTATCCCATAAATCAAGGTCAGTCCTCTTAGGACACCTGAAACTACCTCTGGATTCTCTATCTTCACAACCGATTAAGCGATCTAAAAGGGAGAATGAGGAGTTTGATTTTTTTGAGGTGTTTGGTCTCATTCTGTCGAACCAGCCTTCGCCTGCTCAAGCGAAGGCTTCAACGAAATGGGTAGCCCCAGGGTTTCTTGAAAGTGAGGATCTCGAGGTGATTTATAATTGATCTCATTCACTATTTGGTCCCTCGCTTTTCTCCGGTATTGATAGGTAGCTCAGCGAGTTCAACGAAGAGGAAAATTGTAACTCTACCGAGATATCCATAAAGACTGAAGAGATGGGTTCTCTTTCTGAAGCTCATGAGTTACAGGCTTCTTTGTGTGAAGACTCTAATGGGGTTCATTCTGGTCTCAATGAAGGGAAGATTTATTGTGGTGAGAAGCTTGGACCGCAGGATTTTGAACTTCTAAGGATGGTTGGACACAGTATTTTGGCCAGTTGTGGTTCCTCTTCGGTTTCTTGCATGGGAACTAACCTTGGTGGAATTTGGATCTCTATTAGTAGACTTTGTGTGTCGTGTTGCATGTGCTAACGTGTGTGTTATGTATGGCAGGTGTGCTTAGCTTGTGATCTAGAGATTGGCCTTAGAGCCAACAAATAGTTTCTTCTCCTCTCGACATCTTTCCTACAAGGGTTTTAATGGCACAAGAAAGATGGAAGAATATGGGGGAGGACAGGGGTGGACGGCCTCTAGAAGGCCCTATTCTATGCAACAATAAGTGTGGGTTCTCTGGTAGCTCTGCCACCATGAATATGTGTTCGAAATGCTACAGGGACCATTTTTTTTTTAATCAAATTTGGTATTTGGAATTAATCAAAATAGATTAACAATGTCGTATTTTTTTTTTGTTTCAATTCTATAAGTGAATAATTCGGTAATGGAATTTTCTAGTTTATTTTGATTTTAGTGGGTCAAAATCTTCTGGAAAGAATTACAGTTAAAATTATTTATCTATTTATTCCTAATGGGTTATGGAAGGGTGGGCCTTATGAGTTAGCTGGGAAACAGATTCTATCTAGCTTTATCTTTGATAATTTTGAAAATCTGATTTCAAAAGTAGTAGATTAGACCTGTAAATTCTATTTATATTATTATATTTTTTTAGAATGGAATACAGAGTTTGATTTGGAACAAAGTTGTAGTTCAGGTATATGCTCGTGAATTAAGTGAATTCGATATTCGTCAAGGTTGATATTATATATTTGATTTTTTTTTAGTCTGTAAAGGTTGATATTATATATATATATATATATATATATATATATATATAGTCTGTAAGGGTAGACAATGCTTCTTGCTTTTATTTTTATTTATTTATTTAGAGAGTTTTAGGGCTGTTTATAGGATGCATAGCTTAGCTTTCTATCTAGAGTCAAGAGGATGGGTGGGTAGGTGGGCCTTTGGTCCCAGATTTCAAACTAAAGCTCTGATACCATGTGTAAGAGCCTAATTTAACAAAGCCTAAAAAATTGTAAATTTAAATAGTAAGAATATTCAGCATATAAGTCGTAGAAATTTAAATTTATGTACAGCATGCTAATAAATTACATAACCATCCACATAACACCACATAATCCTGAAAATACATAAATAAAAATACCTCCATCTGATGCTAAATTCCCGATCTCCGTTTGTCCAAGCTAAAGCTAAAACTTTGCTAAACTCTTCCCAAAACCGACTAGCCACCTAGCCAGCTAGGAGCAGCCTATCATGCTCCCTAGCTCCAGGATTTCATAAGGATTCCTGGCCCCCAAGCCCAAAACTCCCAGTAACTAGGTGCACTCCTGCAACTGTCCTCCCAAATTCCTAACCAGAAAAATATCAAAAACCAGGAAATACAGTTCCTCTCTCCAGAAATGGTTCCTCTCCCAAAATTTTCATAATCCTTCCTGCGGGCCTCTGCCCAGTCATATCTACCCCCATTCACCAACTCCCAACCCTCCATTAATTCCACCCACCTTATCCCTCCATTTATTACCTTATCCTTCCCTTTATTACCTTATCCTTCCACTTAATGCTTCATTCCCCCCCGACATACGTAAAGTCTTATAATAAATAAATTAAAGTTATTAAGCCCCTTTAATTCATTACCCAAACCTTTAACGAGTCAATTAATTAATTAATTAAACAATCAACATATATAACAATTAATTAATAATTAATTAATTAATTAATATTATTAAGAAATAATCATTGTTTAACTAAAACATATTAGGACAGTTAATTATCTAATTAATTACACTTGATAAACCTTAAGCAATCATTTAACTAGGGTTGTTACATTCGTGTACCGGGGGTTTGAAAAATAAGGTTAACCCTGTTCTCCCAACTCAGGATCTCCGATATCCCGAAATTAACCAATGATCCAGATCCGATTTAGATCAATGGCTCTTGCCTCTCCTGAGCTTCGAAAACTGAATGATCCCCGACCTTATCCTCCTCGTAGCTCGGGTTGATCCAATGGCTTAGGCGAATCAATGCTTTTTCCTATAAATATTTCCACCATTCGTTCAAATATCAATGATTCTCGTCCAAGTAACTTGGTGCCGAATATTTGAACTCAAATTTTCCCGGGTGACTGCAACTTTCATCCTCCCTTTGAATTTCTCGAACAATGCTATCCTTTATGATCTTGTTCTTCCCGCAACTTATGAATTCTAAAGAATCTTGTGTGCACACCTTGCACAACTTCCACAATAACCTATGGTTATCCAACGTTTCAACTCTGGGCGCTCCTGGCAACAAAGATTATTCAACTGCTCCATTGAGTCGAAGAAATCTAATGTGCTCCTCAGCGTATGCACACCTTGCACAACTTTGTGCTACACTCACACTTCTGCTGATATGAGAACAACGATATCTCTCCTGAGATTCTCTGAGATAAAACTCAGAATCCTTTCAACGCACTCCCTGTGGACCTTCATTGCACTCTTTGTAGGAATTCTCAGGACAAGAAACAATTGAAACTCATACTCTCCCTCTCACTGACTTCATACACTCAAGATGCAATCATACACATAAGCATTGAAACAAATGCATAACAGAGCATATAAGAAAACTATAAACATACAATTCAATGGATGCAAACAGTAATCATAACAATACCATGAAATTGAATCAAAGCCTTCATATATTAATTCAAGTGCTACTGTACATGGTTCAATAGAAACAACTATCTGCTTATACAACTTCTACAATCTATCTTCTGCTCCATCCTACTATTCTCTTCCTCTACTACTCTAAATCTTACAATGAGAATAATGATACAATACAATACATGTAAGGGAGCTTTCTCGAGTTTTACCTCCTACAACTTCAAGCTATGTAATCAAATTAAAGTATACAATAACTTTAGATTGATTACATTAAATGCCCATGACCAACAGATGAGAGCAACTTGTAATGTCCCCCACCTCTTAGAGAGGTGTTGAGGAGACTCAGTGGCCTGGGCACCCCCACTAGGTCATAGTCTCACTCTGAGGGGGGGGAAGTCAAGAAGTTAAAAGTTATATTTTAAGTTGACTTAAGAAAGGAAAAGGACAAAGGAGTAAAAGATAACTCAATAGAAGAATAGAATATTAACCCTGGGAGTTAACCTAACTCAACAAAGAATTAGAAGGAAAAGTATAAGTAAGAGGCTGGGGCGCACCTATTACTCATTTTGGTTTTGGATTAGCATTTGCTATTGCTCTTGAGCATTCAGTTTGGGGGTTTTTCTGTACAAACCCTTGTGAGCAACTCAGTGGTGAAATATCCACTCACCTTGTTCCACAGCTTGGTCTCGGGGATGAAAGACTGCTCCACACCATTCTAGTCTCAGCCCATCTCCATCTAGCACTTCAGAAGGTAGCAGGCCATATTGTTCTTGTGTTTCTAGCAAGGGCGCAACATCATCTAGAAGGAGGTTCGATCCAACTTATCCTGAGGGCTTGGGACCATTCCGACAGTTGGGTTTTGTTTGCAGGGCCAGGACCATCAGTTTGAGGGATTTTCTGAAGGGTTATCATCATTCTACATTTGTCTGCAGATTGGGAAATCTTGGAGCCATAGGGGAAGTCCTATGAATCAGTAAAACTCAGATCTAGGGAGATCTTCTTGGGATCTGAGTCCAAAAATTCTCCCACGAGATTCTCATAGCCCGATCTATATTCTTGGAGAGTTTCAGAGAATTTGGAGGCCTCCTTCATTAGGGCCGAACCAGCTAGGGTTTCA
>ML785745.1:1115119-1126100 GCA_009831015.1 Picea engelmannii
TTGTCTTGGGATCATTACACAACCATTCAAGAACTGTGTTACAATCTCTGGACCATAAATCCAAACATATCCTTTCCAGATATTACATTAATGTCTCATTTTGTTCAAATTCAAAATATCTCCAAAATGTATGTTGGTGCATATCGATCTATCCTCCTCTTGCACATGCTTGCTTTGCTGATGATGCTCCTGCATCATACTCCTCTGGTTGAAAAATAATTCATGAACTCCTGTTCATGAGCTCCTGCACTGTCTGTCCATGTTTTTGGATATTTGGTTCACTTTCCCAACTAGCATCCTCAATCGGGTGTCCCTTCCATTTTACCAAATATTCAAAATATGTCTTTCTCCGAGTCTTCTTGACAACTCTCTTATCAATGATCTTTTCCATATGTGGATTTTCAGCTACATGCATATGTCTGACCCATTGAACCTCCTTCTAATCTCTGATCCCTCTGTTTCATATGTTCTGTAAGGATACAAATCTTCTATGTTGAATATGGGCGATATTCCTACCCCATCTAGCAATTCTATTTCATAAGCATTTGCCTCAAATTTCCGTAAAATCTTACACGACCCTATCTTTTTCATCTTCATCTTATTATACATTCCCCTTGGGAACCTTTATTTTCTCAAATGCACTAAGACTAAATCTCCCACTTCAAATTGAATCTCTCTTCTGTGTTGATCTACTCTATGTTTGTATTCCTGGTTGGAATTATGCAACCACTCTTTAATCTTATTGTGGAGCTCTTGCATCTCTGCTGCAAAATCTTCTGCTCTAGCACTCCTGAACTCACTCTGATCTAAGCCTCTCAACTTAGATACTCCTCTCAGCTACATTCCATACATTATTTGGAATGGGCTATGTCTTGTACTTCTATTATATGAGTCATTATATACAAATTCCGCTTGTGGCATAATCTGATCCCACTGACTGTGATGTTTAGCTACTAAACTCCTCAACAAGTCCCCTAAACTTCGATTTAATACCTCAGTCTATCCATCCGTCTGAGGGTGATATGTTGAGATAAAATATAAGTATGTTCCCATCTTTTTCCACAGTGTCCTCTATAAATGACCAACAAATTTGGTATCCCTATCTAAAACAATACTCTTTGGTAACCCATGAAGTCAAACAACTTCTTTGAAAAACAGATTTTCAATGTGAGTTTCATCACTGGTTTTCTGACATGGAATAAAATGTGCCATTTGGAAAATCTATCGACTACCACGAATATGGAATCAAAACCCCTCTGTGTCCTCAACATCCCTAATGAAAAATCCATGCTTATCGCATCCCATGACCTCTCTGGTATTAGCAATGGTTGATACAATCCTGTATTCTATCTTTTCCCCTTTGCTTGCTGGCAAATTCCACAATTGTTGAAAAATTTCTTGACATCCATCCTCATCCTTGGCCAATAATACAAGTTGTTCATTTGTGCAAATATTTTTGTCACGACTGAAATGTCCAGCCAATCCCCCACTATGTTTTTCCTTTAAAAGGTTTTCTCTCATAGAAATCTTCAGGATACATAACTGATTTTCTTTGAATAGTAATCCGTCTTGAATTAAGTATTCAATACATTATCTTCTGTCTCTTAGAAAATGATTCTCACATGCTTCATAAGCGTCCTTGAAATCCGAATCATCTCTATACATATCCTTAAGGATATCAAAACTTAACGTCTTCACATGAAACTCCTGCAGAATCAAACATTTCCTGCTTAATGCATCAACAACCTTGTTAGCAATTCTAGAAATGTGTTTTATAACAAAAGTAAAGTTTTGCATAAACTCAACCCACTTTGCATGTTTCTGGTTTAATTTCTCCTGTCTGGTTATAAACTGTAAGGCATGATTATCACTATACAAAACAAACTCTTTCAGAACTAAGTAGTGTCTCCATTTCTTCAGTGCCTATATGAATGCATGGAAGTCTTTATCATATGTGGAATATTTCATCTTGGTCTCATTTAACTTCTCACTAAAGTATGCAATTGGTCTATTGTCCTGACTTAAGACTGCTCTAACCGCAAATCCACTTGCGTCACATCTGACTTGGAATGTTTTACTGAAATCTGGCAGAACCAGAAATGGTTGTTTGGTTATCTTCTGCTTTAACAACTTGAAACCTTTCTCTGCTTCTTCTGTCCAATGAAAATATTTATGTCTTTTCTTAACTGTGTCCATCATTGGTGCACTAATCCCACTAAAATTTCTTATGAACTTCCTGTAAAAACTGGCTAATCCATGGAAGCTTATGACTTCAAAAATATTCCTTGGCGATGGCCATTCTTTGATCTCTTTTACCTTCTCAGGATCCATATTCAACTCATTCGAAGAGATCACAAAACCCAAATAAATGAGTTCTTTCTTCATGAACAAAGACATTTTCAGATTTATCAGCAACTTCTCTTGTTGTAACCTCCTCATCACTAGAGTTAAATGTCTCAAATGTTCTTCCTCAGTCTTACTGAAGATCAATATATCATTAAGATACACAATTACAAACTTTCCAAAGAAATATTTCAAGACTTCGTTCATCAATCTCATAAAAGTACTTGGCGTATTCGTCAAACCAAACGACATGACAAGTCATTCATACAGTCCTTCATTCATCTTGAATGTTGTCTTCAATTCATCACCTTCCCTCATTCAAATCTAATGATATATGCTTTTCAAATAAATTTTTGAAAAAAACTTGGCTCCACTCAAGCAATCCATCAAGTCATCCATCATGGGTAAAGGAAATCTATACCTGATGGTAATTCTATTTATAGCCCTCGAGTCAGTACACATCCTCCATCCACCATCTTTATTTAGACTTAACATTGCTGGTACAATGCATGGAATTAAGCTTTCTCTAATCAACCCTTTGTCCATAAAACCCTGGACTTGCTTCTTAAGTTCTTAATTTTCCCACAACGTCAATCTGTACATTGCTTTATTTAGTAAACTTGTTCCTGGTATAAGTTCAATGTGATGGCTTATACTTCTGATGGGTGACAACGAACAAGGTAAATCATCCACTACTATATCAACGGAATTCTCCAACAGTTCCTTAATTTCCTCAGGTAGATCATTTATTGAGGTACTGGTCAAGATGACTAGAGGTTTTCTCACCACAACAAACTGCATTTCTTCTCACTTCTTGGCTTCATCCAGAAGTTCATTCCCACTTATGAAAAGTATAGTATTTCTTGCTTCTACTTTCTGCTTCTTATCTTCAATCGACAACAACATATGCATCCTACCATTCTTTTCCAAGTTATAGGTGTTCTTTCTTCCATCATGGATAACATTCTTGTCATATTACCATGGCCTCCCCAATAAAATATGGCAGACATCCATGGGAATAACATCACATAAGATATCATCTCTATAACCTCCTATCTTAAATTCAACTAAACATTGTTTAGTGACTGTTACCTGATGTCCCTTTTTCAACCACGAAACCTTGTATGGGATTAGGTGTGCAATTGTCTCTAATTCCAGATTTTCCACCATCTCTGTAGATACTAGATTATTTGTGCTTCCACTATACACTATCACCTTGCATACCCTATCCTTGGTCTTGCAAGTAGTTCTAAACAAACCATTCCTCTGGACTGGATTCTCCACCTCCTTCTCTGGTTTTAAGAGAATTTTCTTCATCATTAAGGATATTCCTCCTTTTGCATCTTCTGCTTCAACATTTCACCTTTTCACTTATGAAATGTGAGCTTTGCCTCCCCCATCTCTTTTTCTATCGAGACATTCAAAATATTTGTGTCCCATTTTTCCACAAACAAAACACTTTATTTCACCTCCTCTGCTTCTTCCTCTTCCTCTTGCTCATAGAAGAGTGTTCTTGTCAGCATATGGTCTTCCTTGTGAACTTCCTCCCCTTTCTACATGATTATGAGGTTTCTTTTCTTCCTTCTTGGGCTTATGTACCCTGTCTTGGGCAATTTTTGTGCCTCTACTCTAACTTCTACCTCTGCCTCTTTGACCTTTCTTTCGAGCCAATTTTTATTCTACCTTCAAACAAATCTGATAAGCATCTTCTACATTCCTAATTGTTATCATGCTCATCTCATCTTGAATGTCATATCTCATACCATTCATATATCTGGTGACCTTTTCATCATCACTGTCATGATGACCTACTCTAATGTTTATCTGGTAAAACTCTTCAGTTTATTCCTTCATTGTCATCCCTTTCTGTCTCAAATTCTGCATTCTTCGAAACAGATTTATTTGGTAATCTCTGGGTATGAATTTGGCTTTCATATTCGCTACTGTCCTATCCCAAATTTTGATTCTTTGCTTTCCTTTGAAACACCTATCTTCCTGCATTTCATCCCACCACAGTGTTGCATGCCCTTTCAGTCTAGTGACAACATGTCTTACCTTCTTATCCTCTTCGATATCTTCATAATTGAAGTATTTATCCAAAGCTCTAAACCAATCTAGCAGCTCAAATTTCCTTCATACATCGGAATGTCCATCTTTTCTCTGTCCCCTATTCTTGCAACAAATATTAATAGACGTTCTTTTGTAGCATCTTCGACTGCAACTTCCTCTTCATCGGGTTTTGCTTCATTCTTATTCTCGGATTCACTAACATATTCAGTATCTGTTGTCCATTTTTGTGTTGTCTCCATAGCATCCAATCAGGCACAAAGTTCTCTCATTTCCTTCTCCACAGCTGGATCAGGCATAGCTCTCTCTTGATGTCTTCTTGGCAGCATTGTGTTCAATATGTCCATGCAGAATTCAAATCACAACTGTCCTATGTCCTCTCTTACATTAAACAAGAGTTTTTAGCTAGTCTCTAATACCACCTGATGCAACATCCCTACCTCAGTTTGTTCTTCTTGACCTCTTGGTCTTTGGATATTTCAACTTCCCTTGAGCCGATATGGCTCTTCGATTCCCCACTGGAATCTTCAATGTATATATCCACAGGTCCTTACGCGGAACTCCGCTGGTGAGAACTAGCACTAGGTGCTATCTCTTCTCCCACGTGACCATGACGCTACAACCACATGCCAACTCAATGCACTTCACACTTCATGATTTTGGGAATGTTGGTGTGATACAAACCCAACACTCCAACCTCTGAAACCCCGAAATTCGACTGGGGGCCTAACAAACACTATCCCTCTCCCCTATGCACTCAATGTGACCTTCCCCTAGGAACTAGGTCCCAACTCCAAATAGGTTGGGATTGTGATTCAGGAAATAAGCGAACAACTCTACTTTTACTTCCAAATATCCAACTCCCGAAGATTCGATGACTCCAAATCTACGGTCCAGGTTCTCCACTAACCAATGACCGAGATTAAGTGGGTGATTCACCTTTCACAACTTTGGTAAAGTCTTCAGTTCTAGTTTCCCAATGACCAAATCTTTGAACTATACCCGTGCTAGATCGATGGTTCACAAGTATCTCTATCCAACGACCAGGATTCAATCAGGATTTTGCGTACTGGGGGTTTGAAAACTAAGTTTAACCCTATTCTCCCAACTCGCGATCTCCGATCTCCCAAAATGAAAAAATGATCTAGATCTGATTTAGAACAACGACTCCTGCCTCTCCTTAGCTTCAAAAATTGAATTATCCCCGACCTTATCCTCCTCGCAGCTCGAGTTGATCTGATGGCTCACAACAAATAGATGATTCTTCCTATAAATATTTCCACTGTTTGTTCAAATCTCAATGAGTCTTAGCCAAGTAACTTGGTGCCGACTCTCTGAACTTGAATTTTCCTGGGTGACTACAACTTCCGTCCTCCATTTGAAGTTCTCGAACAATGTTATCCTTTCTTATCTTGTTCTTCTTGCAACTTATGAATTCTAAAGAATCTTGCACGCACACCTTTCATGACTTCCACAATAACCTCTGGTTATGCAATGTTTCAATTCTGTGCAGTCCTGGCAACAAAGATTCTTCAAATGCTCTATTGATTTGAATAAATTTAATGCTCTCCTCGTCTTTTTCACACCTTGCAAAACTCTGTGCTACACTCGCGCTTCTGTTGGTATGAGAACAATGATATATCTCCCGAGCTTCTTTGAGATAAAACTCGGAATCCTGTCAACACACTTCTTATGGACCTTCACTGCACTCTTTGCAGGAATTCTCAGGACAAAAAACAATTGAAACTCATACTCTCCCTCTCACTGACTTCATACACTCAACATGAAATAATACACATAAGAATTGAAACAAATGCATAACAGACCATATAAGCAAACTATAAACATACCATTCAATGGATGCAAATAGTAATCATCCTAGCACCATGAAATTGAATCAAATCCTTCATATATTAATTCAAGTGCTACTGTACATGGTTCAATAGAAATAACTATCTTCTTATACAAATTCTACAGTCTATCTTCTTCTCTGTCCTCCTATTCTCTTTCTCTACTACTCTAAATATTACAATGAGAATAATGATACAATAAAATACATGCGAGGGATATTTCTTGAGTTTTCCCTCCTACAACTTCAAGCTATCTAATCGAATTAAATCCTACAATAACTTTACATTGATTACATTAAATTCCTATGACTGACATATGAGAGCAACTGCACAAGATCTACATTACAATCTCTAGACCATAAATTCAAACATATCCTTTCCAGATATTACATTAATGTCTCATTTTGTTCAAATTCAAAATATCTCCAAAATGTGTGTTGGTGCATATCCAGTTGTCCTCTTGCACATGTTTTCTTTTTTGACGATGCTCCTGCATCAGACTAGGGAGAGGAACTATAAATTAATGGGATGACATGACATTTTGGGTACTCTGGCTACACAATTGGATGTTCTATAGGCTAAATGGAAACAAGGGGAAGAAGAATAGTCATTGGCTATATTTTGTCCATGGTGCAGGAGGAAACGTGATTCAAGGGAGTGTCCCTTGGACATGGTTCATACCTACGCTATCTGTGCCAAATACCATGCGAAAGAGAAATTTCCATCACTCCTAAGACTAAAAGTTGTCTTTAAAGAAGCAGAAGAGGAAATAGAACTAGTATATATGATGGCTCAATGTCGCCAGTGGCAGTATTTCCCCCTAGGTACGCTACAAGAACCTTCTTCCTTCTTTCCTAGATAGTATAATCAACAACATTATCCTAGAAACACATGGTAGGGCCAACCATTTGCTAACTCCACCTCGCAGTCCCAACAATATCCTACTACACCCTGGCCAAATCAATTGGTAGCTAATCCTACTTCGTCTAACTTGCAATACTCTACCCCATTTTGGCAGAATTCAAATAATAACCCCTATCCTTTACAGTGGACTAGCACAGTTGCCCAAGGCCCCAATTAGACTCAAACTTGGCAGTTCCCCATGGGACTAACCAATCAACCTATGGGAATTATTCCTCAAGCTCAACCCACTTTACAAGCTTCACTTAAATTACCCCAGAATCCCCAACCTCAAATGCCCCCTCAACTACCAGCATGACCCAAACTGAATCCTAACAACTGACCAGTCCAGCTCATGCAAATTGTTGAGAATTTAAAAGGTGTAACAAACTTTGTAGGGTGCAAAGAGCTTCAGTTGAGATCAGGGTGTGTAATTTCTCCCTAGGAAAGAAATGTTCACCAAGAATAGGAGAATTGGATTGATAGACAACCAACAATAAAACCATCAATTGTGGTCATAACAGAAGAAGAAAAACAGTAGGAAAACATAGTCGAGCAACAAAATCATGAAAAATACGTAATTTTGCCTCCCCCATTTCTCGAAAGGCTAATGATAGCAAAACAAGTTGCATATCCCAACTTTGATATCGTCAAGGAACTAAAATATTTATGTGTTAAAATCCCACTCCTATAGGCTTTACAAGACATCCCAATTTATGCGAAAATAATTAAATAATTATGTGGGAATAATCCTGGAAGGAAAACTAAGAATCCATCAATTGTTCACGTGGTAGGAACTTTGTCTGATCTTATTCTAGGAAAACATGAGCCAATTAAATAGGCAAACCCAGGAAAACCCATGGTAATAGTCTAGATATAAGGTTTCTTCTTTCCAAATACACTGGTGGATTTTTGGGTAGCCATCAATATTCTGACCACTGAAACTTGTAATGTCTTGGGTATCGCATCCTTCGAATCTACTTCAACTATATTATAACTGGCTGATAGAACGGTGGTTAAAATAGTAGGCACATTACAAGACATAACAATCTCGTTTGACTCTTGGGAGAACCCAACTGATTTCTTTGTTATCAACTCAAGAAGTACACTAGATGGACACCCGTTAATATTGGGACGACCGTAGCTAGCAATAGTAGATGCATACATAGGATGCCGCATAGGAAACATGACAATTGCTAGAGGAAGTGATATAAAGAACCTTATCTTGTATCCTCCATATAAACCATGTCTTCCTATCATACATCAGAAGTTACAACCACCTAGATATCTAGAAGAAAACATACGCCCTCCACTCACACTAGAAGAAAATCTTGGGCTCAAAAACCAACTACAAGATGATGTGGTCAAGAACTTCATTAACAACTCAACTGTTATAAGAAAACCAACATGCCATATGCTAAAAGCCATTTTAGATACTGAAGCACAAGGAGATCCCTCGGAACAATTTATGGAGAAACAAATTCCCACTATTGTTGTCCATGACAACATTGTAGTCAAAATTGCACCAGGAAGATTTATGAATATCAACTCCAATTTGAATGACCAACAACAACAAAAGTTAATCCAGGTCCTTGCTAAATATCAACAGGATTTTTCTTGGGAGTATCCTGACATGAAGGGCATTAATCCCCAACTATGTGCACATCATATCTATATCAAAAAATATACCCGACCCATTCTACAACCCCAACAAATATTAAACCCTCACCGAAGGGATGTCGTCAAAGAAGAATTACAGAAAATGTTGGATGTAGATTTCATCTATCCTATTTTAGATAGCCAGTGGGTCTCCCCACTGGTAATCATCCCTAAAAAGAATGGTAAGTGGTGAATCTATGTAGACTACAGAGAAATAAATAAAGATACCCGAAAGGACCATTTTCCCCTACCTTTTATTGATCATGTCCTTGATACTCTAGGAGGGAAGAACTTATTCTCGTTCCTAGATGGCTTTAGCGGTTATAATCAGATTCAGATTGCTTCGGAAGACTAGGATAAAACTATGTCTACATGTCCTTGGCATCCCTTCACATATCGAGTATTTCCCTTTGGGTTATGTAATGCTCCACCTACATCCTAGAGAGCTATTTTAAGCATATTTTCCAATTTAATTAATGAAGGACTTGAAGTTTACATGGACAATTTTACCCCTTATGGCACTAACTTTGATCAGGCTCTAAGAAATATGGAAAAGGTACTGGAATGATGCATTGCTACCAGGTTACGTTTAATTCATGAGAAATTCCATATGATGATGACTGAAGGTGTGGTACTAGGACACCATTTTATGTAGATGGAATCAAGGTAGACCCCAAAAAAATAGAGGTAATCCTTAAATTGCCTACACGTCGTACACAGACCGAGGTATGTAGTTTCCTTGGCTGTGCAGGATATTATCACAGATTCATAGAAAAAATTTCAAGAATAGATGCATGTTTACATGGTTTAACTGGTAATGTGGAATTTCAGTGCTCTGATAAGTGTGATGTTGCTTTTGCATAGCTTAAAAGGTTAATTTCAATAGCCTCGCTGCTGAGAGGACCAAACTAGGAATTACCATTCCACATCTCTTAAGACACATCGGATATTGCTATAGGAGTTGTCCTTGGGAAGGAAGAATACAAGAAACCTTATGCTATTTATTTTATTAGCAAAAATCTTACACCTACCGAATTAAATTACACATTAACAAAAAAATAATTTTTAGCCATTATACTTGATATTAATAAATTTCAACACTACATAACAGGCTATCCTCTAATTTTTTATATTGATCACTCTGCTATTAGATATTTGGCCAACAAACCAATTACTAATGGATGGGTGACTCGGTGGCTGTTGTTGTTGCAGGAATTCAACATCGCTATTAAGGACCGGCCAGGAAGAGAAAACCTTGATGCAATTTTTTTGTCTCATATACCCAAGACATATAACTCTTTGATAGTTGAAGATCAATTTCCATACAAACATTTGTTCAGTGTAACAATTCATATTCCTTGGTACACTTATGTGGAAAATTATCTGGAAGTTGAGAAATTTCCAGCGCACCTGTCATCAAGAGAAAGGAAATTGATTGTTCAGTGTAGTGCATGGTTAACCTAGATTGGTGGATATCTTTTCCACATAGGGTTTGATCTTTATATCAGAAGTTGTATTAGAGAGGATGAAATTCATGATGTCTTGAAGGCATGTCACAATGATCCTTGAGGCAGACATTTTTCATATCGTAGAACTAGGCATAAGGCTTTACAGATGGGTTACTATTGGCCCTCAATATTTAAATATGCAAAGAAGTATGTCCAAGCTTGCGATATCTTTCATAGGATGGGACGACCAGGCTAAGCTGATAAAATTCCCCTACAACCAAAAATGGTGATGGAACCTTTCGATACATGGGAGCTGGATTTTGTTGGCCCCTTTAACCCAATATCAAATAAAAATTCTTATATACTAGTTGCAACAGACTATATGACCATGTGGGTAGAAGCAGTAGCCTTTCCAAATGCAACTGAGGAAGAAGTCATTAAATTTCTCTTTGAACTATTTGTACACTATGGATTACCCAGGGAAGTAATCATGGATAGAGGATCTCAATTTATAGCACACAAAATCTCGTCCACCCTACACAATTATCATATTAAAAATAGGGTTTCCTCCTCATACCACCCACAGGAAAATGGAAAAGTGGAAAGTACCAGTAAAGTCTTGGAGGCAATCTTGACAAAAATAGTCTCAACAAACCGTGAAAATTAGGCATTCGAGCATTTAAATGCCTTATGGGCCTGTTAAATACCTATATC
>ML785745.1:1136431-1147300 GCA_009831015.1 Picea engelmannii
GAAAAAAACCCTAACATAATCTCTACCGTTAGATCTGTGACCTTATAATGAACGGTCCATATTTACAATGAAATTACAATATACTTTTACAAGGCAATTTTTGCTTTGGGGGCTTCGCCCCCGAACCCCCGCTTGCCCCCAGACCCCTCAGCCGGGCGGATAGCCCCCCCAGACCCTGTAGAGGGGGTACCCCCCCTCTGCACTCCCCCACGTCGAAGAGTGTACATACTTCTGGGGTGTAAATACTTCATGGGTTATAAACACGGCTTAAAGCAAGGACCGCTGAATCAGGAAGATAATCAGGCTCCACAACCAACAGACCCTTCACTCATCGAGGGGGTGGAAATTTCACATGATTATCGATAATCCATAATGAATACAGATAATGGGAAATTACATATTTTTATATAATATTATTGTTCTGTAATTTTTACCAATTTTAGTAACTTTCTTTTATAGGTTGGTATAATTATTTTTACAGGTGGGAATGATAGTCGTTCTGATTTGTTTACATAATATATGGGTGGACGAAGTATTCATTGTGATCCTACATTGCTGCAAGTGACTAATCATTGAAGGGAAATTCTACACCGTTTAGGGTGGACAAAATACTTTAACAGACTGCATGGATTTGACATAAATGTTGCGCTAGCATTATTCCAAAATCTACAGGGGGGAGTCTCAGCAAATCAGGGTATACAAATACCATTCACTGATGTTATTATAGCCAAGGTAACAGTCCTTCCAAATGAAGGAACACAGTGGATTGGTAAATACACAACACTCAAGGAAGTTGTGGAGTCCTTTGCAGAACTAGGGGAGGAATTTGACAAAAAAGGAAAAGGACTCAACCCCACTACTCTTAGTGAACCCTGGAGGGAGCTAGCGGGCGTGATACAATGATACATCACATGTTATGGACAATATGACGTGGTGGGACCTCACCACCTCAAGCTACTGGTAGTATTAAAACAACAGTTAATAGTAAATCTACCATTCTTTTTTAATATCATGTTGCATGAAGTCACTGGAAGAACCCAAAAATCCAAAGACCTTGCAAATGTAATCAGTCATCATGGGTTATTGATTGCAAACATGGCCTTAAATCATACACAAATAATGTGGGGGGACTTAATTGAGCACGATAGAAACCTGCAAATTGAGCAACCTAAAGTCCACCATGAAATTCCTCCACAAGGAATTAAGGAAGCCCAGATAGAGGGGGATAATTCCCAAATTGAAATACCAGTCCCCCAACCTGAAATGGAAACATACCATATTCATTTGGTAGAAACTCATATCATGTAGGTAGGATAATCAAGAGGAAAAATACAAAGAATGTTTTTTGTTCCTGAAACCTCCTCTGTCAAAAGAAGAAGGGATAAAGAGACATCACAACTTGAAAGCACTTAGGAAACTGTACAAATAGAAGAGCCACCATATGAAATCCTTGTAGGACAACAGGATGATTTCTTCAAAAGTTATGAAGAGGAGATGGCCCAAGTATTGGGAAATTTGAGAATATCACTTACTGAAGATACAAAAAGGACAAGAGAACCCCAAACTCCAACCTCTCCTCCTTCAAACTCTGTCTTTGACCTCCCTGATATAGAGATTCCATCCTCTCCTATGAGGGAATATCGTGAGGTAGCAGAAGAACCATAACTTTAGTTTGAGGAGAACAGTCCTTTAGAGAAACAAGAGCACCTAGAAGATACGGAGACTGAATTTCTAGTTGATCAAGGTGGGGAAGACCTTGAAATTCCCCTTGGACACAAAGAAACATCAGAAAAAGGCAATAACAAAATTAGAAAACTGGAACATGAAAACAAGACATTGAAGAAGAGGGTCAAGAAAATAAAGGTATTAAAACAAAAAGTTGTAAGATTGAAAGAAACAATTAGACAACTTAAGAAGCAGTTGGAACAATCTTACAAATCCCATAAGAAGAAGAAATCTAAGAGGGTTAGAGTACAAGGAAGAAAGGCACTTCCCAGAAGGGAAATTCACACTAATTTTGTTGAAACACAAATAAATTATCATGCTCCTTTGGAATTAGCTGAAACAAAAATTCAAACAGACTCTCCAGCAACAGTAGAAACAATTGTTTAGACTAAAGAAGTATTTCACTCCCCTCAACAGGATGGCACTATTAGAAGGTTGGAAGAAGAATTGGAACAATCCCAATAGACCCTAACACAATGCCGAAGTGAAATGGTGACAACAACAAAGCATCAGAATTTTGGCAGACAACTCTGATCCATGTGAGAAACTGAGAATGAAACTTTTTTTTGTCTCAACAGAGTAAAAGAGAAGGTAAATAAGGTGCAGGGACAACTTGATGGATCTTTGGAGAAAATCAAAGAATTTTTCTTTGTTTATTTTGATATATTATCTTGCAGGGCCCCTGCTACTAATTATGCCCTATTTTTATTAGAACGTTATCTATTATTAAAAGTGAAAGCTATTAGGGAAGGCACACCTTCTGATTTTACCACTGTCTCTAATTTTTTTTCATGTTTTAAAGAACAAGAGGATGTAGTACAATACCTTTTGTGTGAACTATATCTTCATAATTTCATTCTAGAAGAAAGTAGAGATGAGAACCCCAATCCATTCACTGGGGATATCCAGTTTCAGGCCTTTTTGTCTTTCGCCAAATATCAACCTAGGTGGGCCAAAGCACATAAGGTCTTCATGAAAAGAGAGAATGGGTTAGACCTATGGATCAGAGGGGGGCCTTCTAAACCCTTTAATACCATTATGCAACATAGATCATTTATGAAGAGGGAGAAGGTTGTGGAATCTTTAGCTCCCATCCAAAGACATGTTGTACATTCAGGGCCACAGTATTTTGGAGAAATTAAGGAAGAATCCCTTTCTGTTGTCAAATTAAGATGGAGTGTCTCTTCAAATGAGGTCAAGAACATAGAACCATTTGGATTTAGGAATTTTCAAGTAGATGCTCTCATATTAGAGAGGTATTGCAAAATGGTCATGGAAGAAGGGCCTTWWTAGATTGGATGCAGGTACAATCCCCCCATTATTTGGTATCCTCTAGAGGTTTATCATAGTGTTTATGAAATCCATAAGAAAAAGGAAGATGTTGTGTATGAAGAGATTAAAGGTAAGCATGGGTTMTRAAGACCTAGATAAGAGACCTCTCCACCCTTCAGTATCACTGCTTTTCATATAAACTCTCTTGTTACATGAGGACATGCAAAAAGGTAAGCTGGGGGGTATGTTGGGGTGAGAAAAAGGTATAAATATGATTCCCATTACTTTGGTTTATGATATATTTTTTGTTGACTTTTCTATTAGTTTGAAGTAATTAGGAAAGAAAATGGTTAAAAATCTCTTAGGAAATAATATTAAATGATATTAGATATTTTCTGAACTTTCGTTTGAATTGTTTTGATTTTATGCAGAAATGGAAAATTGTTGTTAAATAAAGATAATTAATACGATCACGAGATTGCATAGACCATTGGAGATCGAAGAAATTGGGCACAAAACGGTTCAAAAGAAGATTGACTTTTTATCTTGCAATCTTCATAAATAGTAAAAGCAATCCTGATGATCTAGATTAATTTACTTATCTCACTATAATATATAAAGAAGAATTAACAATAGAGAGGTAGAGAAAAATTAAGATCTTTTAATTGTTGACACTTTGTGTATCAATCCCATTGTAAATGACTTACCAATTATGGAATTAATGGAAGCTTCAGGCATTTTGATCATTTCTACGTACTGAGTTTTTCATAGTAGTATCTTCTGAAGACCCTGGGCCTAGTCGACGGGAGATATTGTCTCATCTGTAATCTTATCAATTTTTTTATAATTTTGTGATTTTATATTCCCTTCAACAATTATAATAGACTCGTTAATGTGTTGATCCTTTTATGAATTAATTTTGTTGTTCCATTTGCACAGAATAGATTATCGATTGTTGTTCCAACACCAATTGTTGTCCATTTATCACTTGTGAATTATTTTCATTCAATTTATATTTGTTGCTCTTTTCATTAAACTTTCATTTGTTGTTCCTTTCGCTTAATTCCCATTTTTTGTTCCTTTCGCTTAATTCACATTTTCCGTTCGTTTCACTTAATTCGCATTTTCTTTTCCTTCTTAAATATTCAGGAGATCATTGTTTCTTTTCAATAAATTAATTAACCATTGAAGAGGCTGATTCATTAAGTGTTTTTGTAGACTAAGTTGTTGTTTCCTGAATAGGTGAATGAATTCAGTAATTAGTTGAAGTCTTACTTCATGGTGTGTTATTGCTCATAACATATTTTCTGTTGATTGAGTTATTAGTTTCAGAGTTTGTAGTTAGTGTGTATTATTACATTAATTTAGATAGACTCAGATTGTATGTAATTGAATTATATACATGATTTAAACCTCTACAACTATCTGCATAAACTTTGTTGACAATATTGAAAGAAAAGATGAATCCTCGGTTGATAAAATTAATGTCAGAATAAGGTTGTTTTTAGGACATATTTGGAGCCCAACAACCTATATCTTCACCTCAATCCTCATCAACCTTGTACAAGAATTTCCCCCAAATATGTCTTGTCCTCACGGGACTAAGACATGATGTCATGTAGGGCCTCGTGTGACATGCATTGTGCAACCTGTGGGGATGCCTTATGGGACACTAGTATTCTGACCCATGGGGATCAACCAAACTAGGGTTTCCTCAAAAAATTTATCTCTCCTCTGTAACCTAGAAAATCCCGCACTTCTCACTTGTCACCACATCAGATTTTGTCGTGGAAAACTTACGAAATAGATCACTACTTCACTAAAATATATTCAATAGAATAAGTTAGTGAATGTACTTATGAATGACTCCTTGAGGTGTATTTTTACATTTTTTGGGTAACCTCTTTCCTTAATCTTAGGGGATTCTTGACTTTCTTGTTACAACTACTTTTCCCTTTCAATAATTGACTTGTAACTGACTAGGGGTTGCTTAACCATTCTTTGGGGATTCTAACTTCATAAGGTCATAACTCCTCAAACATTAGGAACCATGTGGCGTATCACCTATCACCGAAAACAAAATGATTAGGAATATCCATCCATGAGTGAGTTACCTAAATTTACATTATCCTTCATGTCCATATTCCTCAACCAACTTCATGTCTCATGACCACTCCTCTGGGGATTCATGTATACTTCATCAAGTGCACCCAACACAACTATTGACATCAACCACTATTGTTGACATCAATGAAAACTAACTCACCATCAATATTGATCTCAATTTTGGGGTATCTCTAATGACAGTGTATCTTGATCTCAACTCTGGGGTATCACCATCAATCTTGATCTCAACTCTTATCTATGTTTGTGTCCATATGCATATGACAATACATTTTATTTATTATTTATTATATACAAAGTTTACATATTACATCACTTGGCCCACAATCATACATCATATTTATAGTATACATCACTAAATTAGGGTTTAACAATGGGGATGTTAAAATCACCTTGATCCCTAAGGATAAAGAAGAAACTACATCAGATACATTTCACCCGATTTATTTATGTAACATTAATTAGAAAATATTCATAAAGGTAATTGCAATTCGGTTGAAGCCCATAATGAACAATATCATATCCCCAGAACAAGGGGGTTTTGCAGAAGGAATGCAAATCTTGGATGGTATAATTATATACCATGAGACCATTCATTCTTTGAAAATTAACAAGAAGCGAGGGATGTTTATTAAACTTGACATTTCCAAGGCTCGTGGCCACTTAAAATGGAACTTAATTTAGAGTATGCTTCATTCTTTTTTCTTTTGTAAGGATTGGATCAGATGGATCAAAAAATTAATTTCCTCTGCCTTGTTTTCTATCCTTATAAATGGCTCCATTTCCCCCACTTTTAACCCCTCCATATGTATAAGACAAGGGAGACCTCTTTCACCTTTATTCTACATCATCGTGGTGGAAGGCCTAGGAATACCCTTAAATAAAGATTTGAATGATGATCACCTCAATTTGATTTCCCTCCATCTTGAGACAAATCATCTCTCCCATATTTAGTTTGTGGACGATACTCTACAATGGCCCAACCTAGTGTTAGGGAATAATTAAATTTTAAATATACGCTTGATCCATTCATGAAAGTGTTGGGATATCTTCTCAACCATTCCAAATCCCAAATATTATTCTTTAACACCTTGATGGTCATTCAAATAATCCTTGTGTGAATTCTAGGTTTTCAAAGGGACTCCCTTCCATCCAAATACCTAGGAGCTTCATTAATGGATAAATATCTTTGAAATTTATCTCAGGAAGAGTTATTATTGAAAATAGAAGCCAAATATGCTAGCTGAAACTTTCTATTTCTCACCTTGCCTCGAAGGATCCTACTAATTAAGTCAGTGGTGCAATTCATGCCTCTATATCTCTTTTATGTTCTTGCATCTCATGTATTCACGACCTACAATGAGCTTTCCTATGGGGAGGACTATACAAAGAAAGTAAGTGGGAAATTTTGGCATGGGATAAAGTTTGTTCTCCAAAGGAAGTAGGGGGATTTGGACACAAAGATCCGATGCTCATGGGTAAATCCTTCACAATAAAAAGTTTGCAATGATGGATAAAGAGACTAAGAGATTTGTGGGCTAAGGTGTGGTGAGATAATTATGAAACCAACATTGTTGAGGAAGAAATGGTTCAATTAGTGGGGGAGAATATTATATCTCTAATATGGAATAATGCTTTTAATAGCCGAGCTTTGTTCTAATAAAATTGTTTCTGGAAACTTAGAAATGGACAATTATCCATCTTTTGGAATGACGCTTGATAAAAAGAACCCATCCTAGGTGATCATGCTCTCTTACTACAAATAAGGACATCCATGCTAATTAAGGGATGGATTAAATTATGCGAGTACTGGGAATATTCTATTGAACCACGACCTTTTTCTCAAATGGTATGGAAATGGAATGGGATTTGGCCAATTGTAGGGAAGAAGAGGATTTTTGAGGAAATGGAGGACCGACTTCAAACTAGATTGATAAAATATAGGAATTAACAATATGTCTTACGTTGGGGACAAAACATTTATGTAAATTTAACAATAAAGGATTCTTACAATATAGTCATTGGTCGAAATTGTACATATAGGAAAGCAATTGAGGAAAACATTAGGAGCCTTGAGCAATGGCCAGAAATATCCAACTTTATTTGGCTATTGGTAAACAATAAGAAATTTTCATAGGATTTCCTCACAAGAGAGGGTATGAAGGACCATCAATATGATTAATGTCCAGGGAGGAAGGAAAAGTTGTAAACATACCCTCTTACTAAAACATCAAAATGTGGAAATAAAATCAATCTATGCAAAACTCAACCATCCATATTTATTCAAAACATAATTTATTTATTTATTAGGAACATTTAATGGAATAACAGTCATAGGATTGAAAAGAAATCTCTCCTCTTCATTGAGGATATTTAAACCATAGACTGCAATTTCCCTCAGACACTCAAATATGTCAAAAATAAAAACTATCAAAATTCGTCCAATTAAGGTCCATCTAAGGTATGTGACTTGTCAATTCACTTACAAAATAATTATAAAAACTTGAAATATGATTACTACAACTATTTCCATGGCATATATCCTACGTACTACTTCATTTTTACCTTGTTCCATTGCTTCCTTTGTGCAACCCAACCATTTATTGATAATGATTTTATTTCACTAGCTATTCTTTGAGGGAATATATACTTGTTAGATGGGGCTACTCACAATTTTCATGAACTTCACATTAGATGTGTCATTGTTTTCATCTCACCATTCAATAGGGAATTTGACAGGATTTAGGAATCAAATAATGGTAATTCCATTGAAACTTAATTGGACTATTTTTTTTAACATCTATGACATCATTTATCTATCGCAAAATTTGTAAAAATTTACATCAATCTTGCTAAGGAGAATCCATAAATATCACTAGAGATAAAATCACACTTTCCTCCAACATATTTTTACATATTCCATGATGCTTAATTGTGGTTGAAACTTCACACTTTCATTTCTACAACACTTTATCATAACTCTTTGAACAACTAGGCATTGGTACATCTTGGCCCTTTTGTAGTAGTTTTTCTTGTGTCAGCAGGTAGTTTTTTGTTTTCAACAATGTAACAAGAAATCCTCATGAAAATTTTCTTTGGAATGGGTTCAAAGTTGTTCAAAGTAACACAATTCTATTGATAAATTTTATTCCACACGAGGATTTAAAGCTTCATTGGTCTTCAATGAAGGGAAGTAAAATGCTACCCTTGGCTGGATATAAACTATAGAATAGGAAAAAGTTATTTTTTTATTAACTTTAAAATTGGCCCAATCCTATATTAGAGGCACTAGACCACTAAAGAAAGAGATAGGTTGTGACAATGATAAAAACATTTGTTGTGAATGCAAGGGAAATATGGGAAATTGACCACAACTCTAACACCCATATAAAGGAACATTAGTTCACAAGTAAATTTGGGAATTTTTATATAATGCATATAAGATTTAATATAGAGGAGAGTATTCCATGTTTCAATAAAACTCAAGAGACTTTACCCCTTTCAAATAAAACTTTCTTCGCAAACAACTATGCTCATTTGTTCTTCATATTTGGGATGATAGAGAGTGAATATGATTATCTCTTGGATGAAAATTGAGCCTTGCAAGAAGATGGTGATATTGGAATATGTTTCTATCAATAGCTACTCCAAATTTAAAGATAAACCCTCAAGGCGAATTAGATTGATTGAACTTATTTTAGTCTAGGAATTTTCAAATGTATACTATCAATTCGAGTGACTTGGGAAACCGGACAATACAATAGTTACACTTATCCAAAGCGTCTTTATACACAACAAGTATATAATTATTTGTAGTAGAAAGATGTTTTTTCTACAATTTATGTTGCAAACTAGCCTATTTGAATGGCCATGGTTACTACATGTATTTCATACTTTTCTATGATGAGTACTAGTAAAGGAAACAAACTAATATGCCAATCAATATGACATTAGTTCAATTTTGAAGTTGATCATGTCTTATCACATCCATCAATGTTCCTTTCTTATAAAGGTTGAGTTTTCCATAAATTTTCAATTACATGCTTATTACTATAAACAAACCATGGAAACTTCTCATGCATGGATAGATCAAATTATCATAAAAATTCAATTTAATCTTTCCATAATTGATGACTTGGAACTAGGTTACCTGATTTGAATAAAATTTTAATTGAAACATTAGAGGAAGTCGATTTTTCCTTAAGCTTTGGTTACAGTCAAATCATATCTAGACAAAGGAGGATATTCAATGAAATACTTTTGGTGGGTGTAGAAAGGTCACATTGTGCACTTTTGACATATCCATAGCCAAGACTAGACATATTATGAGACAACTATATCCTATAAATATTTTGAAGCGAAACTGCCTAAATCCTTGCTTGTACATTTTCCTATTGTAACTTTTGAGCAACACACTACAATAGGAACTAGCAAGTTCTTTATAATAATGCCAAGAATTTCCTTCTAATACAAATTCCATATAGGATATGAGATCTATATCAATGGGGTCATAGGCTAACTAACATTTATCAATGGTACAGATAATGTTAGTGCTCCATGTAGAGTATGTGAGTCACCATAGGGAAAAAGGATCATAAGGATATTTTTTGAATATTATCTCTTTCCCTGATCATGGTGTATCTAAAAATATATCTTCTTTATATTTATGCAAAGAATGGAAAAGAACTTGCAAGGGTAGATAAAAATCAAAAAGTTTTCACGATCCCATTAGATGCATCTGATAAAACACAATCAAAACAAAAATCATGGAAGGTGCAAATAAACTATGATATTTTATTTTGAAATTACTATTCATCACATAAAAGATCCAAATTGATTAATTCAGAAATGAAATCTATGAATCTTTGGGAGTCTCTTAATTTGACCCAGATCATTAAATCTTTGTTTACTCAATCATACAAATGCAACATGCATCAAGACTTGGGGTAGGGTATGTGTATATTACCTACTAACCTCCATAATTATTTGATCTAGAGAAAAATTTATAGAAATAAGGGTAGCAGAAAGTATAATTACACATGAACAACAATAAATAAAAATCCCTACTTGTAATTTAACCAACAATTAATCTTGTCCCACCACATAGATAACTTGACTAGATTTTTAATTCAACAACAAATGCAAAAGCACAAATTCTCTCATCTAAGCATAATTTTTCATATCCATCTAGGTTTTTTAAATCAAAATGTATAATAACTACATAAGGTATAAATAAACTCATCTTTTGAATGCTACAAATCAAAAAGGTAGTGGAGTGATAAAGTTTCAGCCAACCATAGGAATTATGTTATGGATGTGACCCCTAGTTGGGATATGAAACCACTAGGGAAAATTAGGAAAATAAAACTCTAAATTTCGAACTAAACATGTCCAAACCAAGTGATTTTTACTTCTAATCATCTTGAGAATAGAGAAACTCTTAGGCAACCACTTTACATGTCACACATGAATGAGAACCTCCTTCTCTACTACAAAGTACCTCAGAAAATCCTCCCTTTAGTGCTATTCAGTCTGAGCATAGAAAAGTCCAGGATGATATATATGGATTATGTAGAATATGCTTGGTTTCTTTCCATTTTTTCAAGGTCTAACAAATTCCTTCCATGGTTGGTATATTCTATCATGGACTTGGCTCTCCTTTTTCTTGTCTAACACTCTAAAAATATAATTTCCTCCTCTTTCCCACAACCCCATTCAAATTTCCCATGCATGTAAAATATCAAGAGA
>ML785745.1:1158997-1194157 GCA_009831015.1 Picea engelmannii
TGTTGAGGAACTCAGTTTTTACATCCATCTGAAGAATGCACCAGCCCATCTATGCTGAGAGTGCAAGGATGGATCTTATGGAAGAGTACCTTGTGACATGTGCAAAGTTTTGATCATAATCTATCCCCTTGATCTGTGAGAAGCCTCGGGCCACAAACTTGGCCTTGTATTTCTCAACACTCCCATCAATAGCTTTCTTTACCTTGTATATCCATCTCGAACCTACCACTAATTTATCAATCGGTCTTGGGACAATTTCCCATGCACTGTTTTTGACAATGGAGTCATACTCCTCTTCCATAGCATCAACCCAAGTGGGATCCTGCACTGCTTCCTGAAAGGAAGATGGTTCATTCACAATACATTTTCTCATGAGAGCCATGTATCCAACAAATCGATCAAGAGACGGTCTCTGTCTGCGCTGTGAAGTAGGGGTTGCTACATTCTGTGCAACATCTAGTCTCAATCTATCATCTTCCGTGGTGCGCTTTTTGCCATTTCTGATGGATGTCTCTGCTTGAGTGGTTTCCTCCGCTCCATGAACCTCCTCATGTGGTTGATCCACATCTTGAGACTCATCCTTGGGAACCAACAGTTCCTCTTCTGCATGAAATTCTAGCTCGCTCTCAAGCGACAACCGCATGGCTTTCCCCTCATCGAATTTTATATCATGTCGCATAACAATCATCTTACTATTCAACAAATACACACGATAATTATGGGGTGTTTCTGTGTACCCCACAAATATCCCAACTTCAGCAGTTAGTTCCAGCTTCTTCCTGGCATCCTTGGTCACATGCACATAAACAGATGAGCCAAAAAAATTTAAATGAGAAACATCAGGGTTATTACCAGTAAAAGCTTCTTCAGGTGTACTCATGCCAAGTACTCTATGAGGACAATAGATCTGCACATAAACCACAGTATTGCATGCTTCCACCCACAAATGAATTGGTAGGCCCTGATCATGCAACATCACTTGTGCTGCACCCATGATTGTTCTGTTATTTCTCTCCACGAACCCATTTTGCTGTGGGTTATGAGGTGCTATGAGTTCTCTTCGAATTCCTTCTCTGCTGCAGAAGTCTTTGAATTTGTTAGAGATATATTCTCCACCATTATCGCTCCTTAGAGACTTCACTTGCTTCCCTGACTCTTTCTCCACCAATGCTTTAAACTCACAGAACTTTGAGAATGTTTGATCCTTCTTCTGCATGAAGAATATCCAACATTTACGAGAAAAGTCATCAACACAAATAACATAATACCTGTGTTTTGTTGTTGAAGAAACCGAGAATGGTCCACACACGTCTGTGTGAATTCTCTACAAGATCACCAAAGCACGGTTCTCCTTTTCATGAAAGGTGGACTTTACATACTTCTGCAGGGTGCACCCCTTGCACTGATCTAACTAAGCAAGTGTTCCCCTTGGAAGTCCAGTAGATATTTGTTGCATGATCTTCAAGGCACCATGATGAAAATGGCCCAATCTCCTATGCCATAATTCACCCTCATCCCGACTCACCACTTTTTCTTCCTTGCCTATGATGGCACCGTAGCCATCTACCTCCAGCATGTAGAGATTCTTAACTCGAATCCCTATCTTATTGACTTGACATATTTCTTTATGTTGCAGGTAGGATTTTCCACTGCTAAAAAAAACATCATAGCCTCTATCCTCCAACATTGTGACTGAGACCAAGTTTTTCTTCAGAACTGGAACATGCATAACATTTTTCAATTGAAATGGCTTACCTGACTCCCTCTGAAAGGTAATGGTACCAATACCAGTTGCACTATATCGCCCATCTCTATATGCATTCTGAGATCTTTCTCCTCCAAGTCAATGAAATACTCTTTATCTCTCGTCATGTGGAAGGAAACGCCGCTATCCAAATACCACACCAATCCTGATGCACTTGAATCCATGCATGCAATCAAAGTGAAATCAAGCTCAAATTGTTTGAGAAGAACCTCATTAGTTGCATATCTAGCAACCGTCTTGTTCGTCTTCTTCTACAGACAGCTAGTAGCAAGATGCCCACGTTCGTGATAGTGAAAACACTTCACTTTGGACAAATCCAGCTTCTTGACTTTAGACTCAGATTTTGATTGGAATTTCTTCCCTTTCCCTTTCCTTGCCTTGGCAGTCAAGGAACAATCCTCTTCATCATCACGCTTTGATGAAGATCCATCTCTGGTGTTCTGCCTGAACTTTTTTTTCACTAGATCCGACCATAGTCGTTCCCAATCTGGAAATTTTTCCCTTCCATTGATAGAGTCTTGATAACTATGCCAACTCTTTGGAATCCCTAGGAGCACCAAGCTCACCAAATCATCAGCAGTGACTATTATTCCCACACTTCCAAGCTCATCCCGACATTGGACAAACTTCGTGAGATATTTTGGAATGGTGTTGCCCTTCTCGATCTTGATCTTCCTGAGTTTATCTTTGAGCGCCAATTTCCTATGGTTTCTACTGTTTTGAAACAGATCTGTCAAAACCTTCCACATTTCATATGGTGTGGTTTTCCCATGGAGACTTGAGACAATGTGGTCTCGTACTCCCTCCAACAAAATCCTCCTCACCTTCACCACTTTCTTTTTCCATGCATCAAGATTTGCAGTGTCTATCGCATCTGGCTTGGGAACATCATTGTCAATGTAACACTTCAAGACATTGTCTTTGAGTAATACTTCCATCCTGTCCTTCCAAGAAATGTAGTTAGAGCTTCCCTCGAGTGCATACTCCAACCTCAATCCATTGAAAGACATTTCCGATCTTGAATCAATTGTCGCACCAAGAAAATCTTGCAAATTCGAATGTTATCCAACCCAAAACTCAACTCCTGCAATCCCTCTTCCCTGGGAGGTTTTCACCCCACCTGAGAGTAGCCTGAGTGAATTTCGCACCCTGCCTATGTGTAGCCTATGAACTTGCATGGGAAGTTCGCATCCTTCTCCACTGTAGCCTGCGAGAATGCTAATGAAGTTTGCATCCTGCTTCACTGTTAGGGTGAGGGAAGTTCGCACCCTGCTCCACTATTAGGGTGAGGGAAGAACATAATAGATTAATATTTATTGTGTAATTTAATTAAGGGAAAAGTAAATTAGACACATGTTTCTTGTTCACTTTTCAACACATGACTGGAGACAAGGATAAGTTTATGTTTATAAGTAAAAGCAAAACATGAAATGTAACCTTTGGAAATGATGAACCAGGTAAAATCAAGGGTAAAGGGATGGTGAGTTTGAGTAATGGTAAAGGAAAAGACCAGGTTGTTCTTCTTGTAGATGGGTTGAAACATAATTTTCTCAGTGTAAGTCAAATGTGTGACAGAGGATGTGAAGTGGTGTTCATTTCCAGGGATTGTAAGATAAAGTCTATAAACTCAGGACAAGTGGTGGCTAAAGGCATAAGGATATAAAATAATTTATATGTGTTGAAAGAAGATAAAGAAGAATGTAATATAAGAAAACATGTTGAAATTTGGTTATGGCATAGGAGACTTGGAAATCTAAACTTTGACCACTTAATCAAGCTCAAAAATATTGAGGAAGTAAAAGATCTTCCAAGAATATCAAAGCCACAAGACTCTGTGTGTAAACCATGCCAAATAGGAAAGATAACCAAGACACAGTTCAAATCCAAGAGCTCTACTTCAACATAGAAACCACTCCAATTAGTTCATATGGATTTATGTGGACCATCAAGACATGAAGACACAGGGAAGTAAAACTACTTTATGCTTATCATTGATGATTACTCCAGACTTACTTGGGTTTCTTTTCTCAAAGAAAAAGATGAATCATTTGAGAAATCTAAAATATTTAAGGCTTTAACTAAGAATCAAATAGGCAAGAGGTTAAAGGCAGTAAGGTCATACAACAGAGGAGAAATTATGTCAAGTGATTTCAAGGAATTATGTGATAAACATGGGATCAAGAGAGAATACACAATCCCATGAACTCCACAACAAAATGGAGTAGTTGAGAGGAAAAATAGAATAGTTTAGCAAATGGCTAGGTCAATGATGAATGAGAAGAACATTGGTCAAACCTACTGGGTAGAAGCAATACACACAATAGTCCATATTCTTAACATAGTGACAAGACACCTTATGAACTATGGTATGGAAGACTTGCTTCAATTAAACACTTCAAATTCTTTGGGAGTAAGTGCAACATAAAGAATAGTAATGAAAACCTTGGAAAGTATGATAACATGGCTAATGAAGGCATCTTCTTAGGATATGCTACCAATAGTAAAGGATATAGATGCTTTAATAAAATATTGTACAAATTAGTTGATTGCATTGATTTAAATGTTGATGAAGGAGTTCGAGTAAGAGAGATGAGAAATATTGGGTCTACTACAGAGGACATAGATGGAATTGAAGATGAAAAGGTCCAAGAATCACATGGAGAAGAGACACCCTAAAAACAAGGGTCGGGATAACAATCAACATCAAATTCTTCCTCCAGAATTACTCAAAAGAATCATCCTGAAAGTCAGATAATTGGTGAGAAGGAAAAAGGTGTACAAACTAGGAGAAGTATAATCAAAGACACAGAGTAATCACATATGGGCTTCATATCCATGGTGGAACCCAAGAACTTTAATGAAGCCAATAAAGACGTAAAATGGGTAAAATCAATGAATGAGGAACTGGACTAGATTAAAAGGAATGACACTTGGGAACTTGTCACTAGGCTAATGAATAAAAATGTAATAGGATAAAAAATGGGTCTACAAAAATAATATGAATGACCAAGGAAATATTGTAATAAATAAGGCTATATTGGTCTGCAAAGGATATTCTCAAATAGAAGGACTGGATTTTGATGAAACATTTGCACCTGTAGCAAGATTAGAAGCTATTAGAATGTTTCTTGCCTATGCTTGTCATAAACAGTTTAAATTCTATCAAATGGATGTCAAGTCATATTTTCTAAATGGATATCTAAAATAAGAATTCTATATGGAACAACGAGAGGGTTTCCAACTGTCATATAACCCTGACTTTCTATGCAAGCTGAAGAAATCCTTATCTGGGTCGAAACAAGCTCCTCGTGCCTGGTATTACAGACTGGATAAGTATCTTCAAGACAAAGGGTTCAAGAGAGGAACAATTGACAACAATCTATATACCAAAACAGAGGGCAATGATATACTCATTGTGCTGGTGTATGTAGATGACATCATCTTCAGAAGTAATAATGCTTCATTGGTACAATTGTTTGCTTCTGCCATGTAGTCTAAATTTGAAATGTCTATGATAGGGGAACTGTCGCTTTTTCTTGGTCTACAAATTACTCAGAGGTCTAAAGGATTATTTCTTTGGCCTATGGTATCCTAGGAATCACAATTTTCAACTATCAATCTATTCAAATGTTGATTGGGCTAACTGGATGGATGAACAGAAAAGAACGAGTGGAGGTGCATTCTTCTTGGGATATTTCCTTGTATCATGGTTGAGAAAGAATCAAGGTTCCATTTCCTTATCAACTACAGAAGTTGAATACACTGCAACTGCCACTTGTTGTACCCAATATGATTCAGACACTTGTAGACTTGGAGGTAAAATATACTGCACCGATCCCAATTCATTTTTATTATACTAGTGCAATTAGTGTGTCAAAGAATCTCGTCTTTCACTCTAAGACCAAGCATATACCCATCAAGTATCACTTTGTGAGGGAACATGTAACCAACTCTGTGGCTTCTTTGCATTATATTCCATCCAAAGATCATATTCCTGATATCTTCACTAAACTGCTTGCACAAGCTCAGTTTGAGTATCTATGCCATAAGTTGGGCATGGCCCCATTATCAACCTAAGAGAGTTCATCCTATAAAGGGGAGTATGTATTAGTTGAATATATGATACCTCCACATAGTACTACAAAAACTCAGGGGGAGAATGTTTTCTTTGACATTGATGCCAAAGGGGGAGAAAAGGAGTGTTCTGGATGCTACAGTTGGACGTCTAAGTAGAACTGAACAAATTTTCAGGGTTTCCATCAATGCCAAAGGGGGAGATTGTTGGCAAGTTTATAGGAAGAGTGTGCTTGTCATTGATGGGAAGAACAACAAAAATGATGGAATGATTATAGGAAGAATGTGTTAGGCGGGCACTAGAAGTATTTTGGAAAGACACAGAAGAGCAAGCTCAAGAAGATCAGAAGAGATGGTGCCAAGTTGCATTTAGAGTGCAAGTGTGCCAGAGGACCTAGGTTAAATTCTTTGCCAAATCTCAGAAGAGATAGAGTTTTGAGACATGCAGATGAGATCCATTACATCAAAGCTCGCAGAAGGATCAAATGTCATGGCCTTTGACACTTAGAGATTTGAGAAATCCAAAGCTCAGGAGGAGGAGCCACAATGACTATTGGATCGAGCACTCTGAATGATCCGGGTCATCATATCAGAGTCTAGATAGGAGGAACGAGTGCGAAGAGAAGAGGAGAATAGATCTCAACTGTTAGATCTGAGTACATGGAACAACAGCCATTGGATACCAAGGAATGTGCACGAGACAAGTTCCAAAGTCATCGGAACCATCCATCATCAGGATTGATAGGTGGAAGTAGATTGGGGAGTTCGAAGACTTGAACTTTGAAATATTTGCAAGAGATAGAGTGGAGTCAATCCTAGTCATTGATACTAGGAAGGATTTGTAGTGAGAGATCAACATTTTGTTGACTCGCAAACCAGAAGAGTCAAAGGTGAGAGTTGGAGGAACTTGTGAAATGTGAATTCGCGAAATGATCTGGATCGTCGGATCACTGAGGATCATGGACCGTTGATTTGGCACGATGAAGAACGAATTCCAAGTTGTCAAATAAGAGATCTAGACCATTGAAATACAGAAGATCGTGGGTCGTTGATTTGGAGTAGGTATCAGGAAATCGAGAGTCGTAGAAAGGAGGTGCTCTAACCTTCGACATCACAAAACGTGAAATAGTTATTTGATCGCAGTCATCGATCAAAGGGAGAGATCTTAACCATTGATATGATATGAAGCATTTTAGAGTTTCATGAGTTGGGAGTTTCGAGTCAACTCATACCAGGATTTTGCGATATGCAAAATTGTGAAGCACCCCTCTTGAATGGCCCCTAGTCACAAGTGGTGGTCACATTGATGAAGGTTAAGGGAGGAGCTATCACRTCGCTAGGATTTACAATGGAGATCACCAAAACCATGAAATACCTTTTCAAATAGGGATGTGGTCATAGCCAGTGGTCACATCAATGGAAGAGAAGAGAAGGAGCTAGCATTTCTATGATCCACCTCRGAGTTTCATGAGTTGGGAAAATCGAGGTGACTTGTAGTCGATCACCTGAAATGAGAAATCGTGAAACGACTATTGGTTAGGCGTATGGTCACCACTAGTGGTCATGTGAAAGGAAGGGGCTTAGAAAGAAGAGATAGCACCCAYTGTGAAGTTTTTTTCTCAGGAAGGGAAAAGGCGCCAAAGGGGTGAACGTGCAAAGATTTTCTCAGTAACTGCCATAACAAAGTGATTGCATCTACCAGAGAATTCGAGGAGATGTAGGGTGACTTCCAAAGATGCCAAAGAGTCTCGAGCTAACTACTAGTGGAATGAAAACTCATCATAGAGACAATTGACAGATGGGAAAGCGTTGAAGTCTTTAACTGTAACAGAGAGGATAAGATCAACTGTAACAGAGAAGACAAAGGGTCACACTACCAGAAATAGGTAAAGAATCTCAGGAGCAGCCACTGATGATGAAAATTCTCAGTATAATGGTCACTGATGAAGAACAAACTCAACATGATCACTAGAGACAATGAAGAGTTAGGTGTATGATATGGCATAGGACTTGGCATCATAAATATACGCAGAACAAATAATAGAGGCCTGCTAATGTTGGGATTTATTCATGCAGGTAGAAGCATGTTGTGTGCAAGAGTTGAAACGAACAAAAGAGGCGTAGCACATTGAATGGAAATAATACACAGAGCATAAAGTGCAGAAGAAAGAGATAGAGTGGAAATGCTTATCTAAGAGAGGAAGAGAAAGTTGAGGTGTGCATCCAGAGACAGATCAGAAAAACAAAAAACTCAATGAGGTGCGAGAAAGAAAAACACTGATGCAGGTAGAGCAGAGCAGTGTAACAAAAGAGTGATGAGACTGGTAAGCTTTTTGAAAAATACTGTATCACTGTAATAAGTTTCATGAACAAAGTTTTTATATTCAGGTTGGTAGGGAGGTTCTAGGGAGGACTAGTGTCCGCAGAGGTTCAAGTAGGTGCTTGAACACAGGGAGTTGTAGCTTCCATCTAGTTGTAGCCAGAAAAACTAGGGTGGCAAGGTGGTTCAAGGGAGAACTATTGTTCTCTATTATACAGGTTGGTACCTGCGTGAATGGAAGTTGGTTCTTCCATCCAGTTGGTGTTGGAACACTTAGGGAGTTGGTGCTTCCTTCTAGTGGGTGCTAGAGAAATTAGAGAGTTGGTGCTCTCAGCAAGTTGTTTCTTGTAAAATAGAGGTTGTAGCCTCAACAGGAGTTGGAGCTCATAAGAATGATAATGTACAGAAAATAAAGATTACTTATCATATCAAAAAGAAGAGGTTTTTCCTTTTATGGGTTTCCTCAAGAAATAGTTGTATCTATATATTTCATGTGTGTGATTGATGTTGAATACTCTATTGCTTACTTCCCTACATTATTGTGATTGTCATAGAGTGTTATGTAAAGAGTTTTAAAGTGGGCATAATTATTTAAGCACACTAACAAGTGATTCACCCCACCTCTCAGTTGTCCAACATCGATATCCTTCTACAATCTCTCCTTCACCATGACTCAGATTTTCCCCGGTAATCATGAAAACTCAAAAAACCAATTGTCAACATGCTCTAATACCACTTGATCAAGAAAATTATCTTTTAAAGAATGTGGTTAAGTTTGTGCATGAGTTGATTTACCATTTAGGAATTAAAGAGAAGAATAAGGTTTAATGAAAGAATGTTGCATCCATCATAAAGAATGCAAAACATAAAATAGAAATTTAGAGCAACAAACCATAACACCAAGATTGTTAATGGAGTTTGGCAAGGTTGCCTACGTCTCTGGGCCTTTGTCTTAGTGGGGGAGGATTTCTTATTAATATTCAATTCTTAAAAAGTACATCATAAATGTATCAAATGGATTAAAAACTAGTATTGATGTGTTCTCCTCAACCTCAAGAATCCAACACAACTAACGAAAATGAAAAAGGTTCAGCATACATTCTGAAAATGGCTTTCAAAGTTCACTTCCTCAATGGCTTCCCTGAATAAAAATGGCTTGAACCTCACAATTCTTCATCATTTATCCTTTTATGAACTTGTTATGGTTGTCAAAAACCTTTGTTTTATATAGATTGTGAGTTTGGTGTCACCTCCCAACTTCCTCCCAAGCTCTGGCCTCAAAAAGGAATCCAGATCCTCATTTTTGGGCAAAATCATTCAAAAATTAGCATAACTAACCAAAAAAATTCATTTTCTATAGTAAAAAATCCACTTTGGGAAAATATTGGCATGCCAACCCCTTTTCTTCGAGCCCTTGGTCATGTGGAGTTCTTATGTGGCTAGGAGCTAGGCATCTGTGTTCTAGTCCTCGTCCACTCTAGTTGTATGAATGACCATGTGGCCAAGTGATAATATTTAGTGCCCTTCTTGGCTCTTGGTCATTGTCCCTGGTCAAGAATATTGGTCTCATGTTATCCCCCTCCGACTGGGGATTATCCCCCAAAATCCACCACACATCACCATAAAAAAATTATTCGTGGTATGGTGGTTAAGAATCACCACTGGCCTAGACGGTTGGCACATTGTGTGTAGTATATTGTTCACCCAGAGGTATTGAGCTTGAATCCTACATAGTGCAACAAATGTTTTACCCATCCAACATTGGCCTCATCCAAGGTGCCATGTGGCATCTTGTGATTGGGCCATGTGTCACCTCCGGATTGGATCATACAAAACCAGTCCCCACTCAGTCAACTTGTCAATTCAGTGTTGTACGACACACATCATGCTCGAAGCCTGCCACCTATCACCACGTCATCTGCCAGCCTATCATCCATACTCCCACATGTCGGACAGTTACTGGGCCATGTCAATTTATGTAAAGTCCACGTGTCAAATCTGTACCGTGCCAACTCAACCTAAAAATGCCAAAAATGCCTGACACATGTCACCACCTAGTGTTGCCACATTAGCATGTTGACATCATCACGACATCATGATGACATCATATAATGATGTCATGCTAACATACTTCTGAATTTAACAGTACAGACTCTGACTATTGAATTTGACATTTTTTGCTTGTTTGGGAAAAAGTTTAGATTGCCATAACGTTTGCATACAATGTCCATTTTCAGAAAAAAAAAACATACTTCAAAATAGACATGACGAACCCTACATGATGGCGCTAGTTTCATATGATTCTGAGAAATTTTAAATTTTGTCCTTCCTGGATCCATTTTGGATCAGTGGTCTCACCAACACCCTTATTCAGGACCTATCCCTTTGGATTTCTTTCTTCTCTCTGATCTTTGTTGTACCTATCATTTTTCAGACTATTTTTTCCATAGACCCAACCCCTACCTAGCACCCTTATTTACCACCTATCCCATTGGATTCCTCTTGTCACCCTCATTGAAATGGTATATATCACTTATCATCCTTTTTTTAGTGGACCCACTCCCCCTCCCAAGAACCCCTGTTTCCCAAATGGAAACCACTCTCAACCAATAAATCATTAACCCATAAAATGAATCCAAGTAGCACAATGATTCCATCCAAAAAATGAATTATGACATTGCTTCAGCCAATTCCAAAATTGGAAACTTAACTGACCAAGTTAAGGGTGAATTTGACCTCCTCAATGGCCGATTTGATGACCTGCAATCCACAATCACAAAAGTTTTGAACCCATCCCACGTCCATCCCTCCCCTGAACAAGCTTCACAATTTGAAGGTGTTGAATCCTCCCATAATATGGCCTTTCACTCCAAATCCCTTCATCATGACCCCTATCTTCCCCAAGTTGAGGTCAACAAATTTGATGGCTCGAATCCCACTGGATGGGTCACTCAAATGAAAAATTATTTTTCTTTTCCTAGCAATATTGATGATTTGTCAAAACTTCTTTATGGTGTTCTCTATCTGGATCCTAAATGTTGGAAATGGTGGCAATGGTGTAAAATTGAAATCCAGGGGTATGTTGCTTGGACACAATTTGTTGTAGAGATTTATGAACACTTTGACACAGACACCCACTATTTAGGTCATTTGACCAAGTTGAAATAGTTTGGCATAGAGGAAGAATTTATAATCACCTTTGAGCAGTTGGCCTTCAAAACGGATGACATGTTTGAGGCCTTCTTCATGGAATAATTTTTCAGTGGGATAAAGGGTTAAATTTATTCCTAGGTCCTCATGGATTGCCCCTAGACTTGGTTGGAAACTGCTAAAAATTGCAAAGAAGCACAAAATATTGTCTCTTCCCCAAAAAACAAAACATCCTTTATTCTTCTCGCTAGACCCACCGATCTTTATCCTCCTCCTATGTATCTAAATCTCCATAAATTAACTAGGGAATAGATGGTTGAATTCCAACTCAATGGCCTTTTCTATAATTGTGATGATAAATATTTTCCAAGGAACAAGTGTAAAAAATAAAATATTTTTATGGATATTTCTGAGGATATTTCTAATGAGGATGTCAATGCTTCCCCTATTGAAAATATACCCCAAGTAGATGATCCTAATCAACCTCACCCTCCCAAATTTGAACCAGTAATTTCGCTAAAGGCCCTCACTGGATTCTTTGCTCCCAAAAACCTCAATTGGATACATTAAGCATAGAAAAGTCATCATCCTAGTCAATTTATATATCCTTGTTGTCAACGATTTTTAGGTCATGATTGCCAATAGAAGTTCCATGAAATGTGGGGGGTGTTTTGAAAATGTGCACCTACAAATTGGTCAGTACAACCTAAAATCTCATATATTTTCTATAGACATGGTTGGTTGTGACATAGTTCTCGATGTTGAATGGTTGCACACTCTCATCCCCATTACCATGGATTGTAAGGACCTCACCTTGTAATTCCAATAGGAGGGACAACAATACAATTTCCAAGGCATTACAACAGGCTCACCTGATATCATCGGATCCCACTGAATGGAGAAACTACTTAAAAAAGGTCATTCTAGCATTATTTTCCAACTCCATTCTATTCAATCCATTGAGACATCCTCTATGCATCCTGACCTCCAATATATAATATCTCAAAATCAAGCTATTTTTAACGTGCCCCATGATCGTCTCCCTTCCCGTGGAATCCATGATCATTTCGTTCCTCTAGTCCCTGACATTATTCCTCTCAATGTTCACCCTTACCGTCATCCCTTTTCCTAGAAAAATGAAATTGACAAAATTGTTAAAGGATTTCTTGAAATGGGTGTTATTTGTCTGAGTACCAACCCTTATTATTATCCCATCATTAGGGTACTCAATAAAGAAGGAACTTGGTGCATTTGTCCTGGTTTTCATTCCCTCAACAAAATTACAATCAAGGAAAAATTTCCCATCCTTGTCATTGATGACCTTTTGGATGAATTGAGTGGTGTTCAATATTTTACCAAACTTGATCTTCATTGCGGCTACCACCAGATATGTATGAAGGAAGAAGACATTCCCAGGATTGCATTTCAAACTCATGAAGGTCACTATGATTTCTTGGCCATGCTCTTTGGCCTATGTAATTCTCCCTCCACTTTTCAAATTCTCATGAATCGTGTCTTCCGTCCTTTCCTCCGTCAAGTTTCTTTAGTTTTCTTTGACGATATTCTCACCTATAGTAAAACTTGGAAATCCCATATCGCCCATGTAGATCAAGTTCTCTACCTACTATCTCATCACCAACATTTTCTCAAACAATTTAAATGTTCTTTTGAGGCTTCTGAAATTGAGTACCTGGGACATATTGTCAACAAGTATGGTGTACGGGTGGATCCTAATAAAATTGAATCTATGAAGGATTGGTCTTTCCCTATAAATCTTAAAATTTTGTTTGGTTTTCTGGGTTTAATGGGCTATTATCACGAGTTTGTTCAGAATTATTGAAAAATTGTAGCTCCTCTCTCTGCTCTCCCTAGAAAGAATGTTTTTATTTAGACTCCAACAACTGATCAATCCTTGCAAACCTTGAAATATGCTATGTGCACAACTCTTGTCCTGAAACTACCAAAGTTCACCAAAACTTTTATCTTGGAATGTGATGTGTTAGGGAAATGAATTTGGGCAATCCTCTTGAAAGATGGTCGACCTTTGGACTTCACTAGATAACAACTATTCAAGGGATATTGGGACCAATCAACCTATGAAAAGGAAATGTTGGATATTTTTGATGTAGTGGATCTCTAGTGTCCTTATCTATTAGGGAAATGCTTCCAATTTAAAATGGATCATTTTAGCCTCAATTATTTTCTAGAACAAAGAATTTCGTCCTTGGAGCAACAAAAATGGGTGATCAAGTTGTTTGGATATGATTATGAGATGATATACAAGAAAGGAAAAGAAAATGTTGTTGACGATGTTCTTTCAAGGAAATATGAAGAAGAATGATCCCTCTTTTCCCTCTCATTCATTGTAGCATGTTGGCTTCAAGTTGTTCACTAGGAATGATTGCAAGACCCCACCATTTCTAGTATGATCCAAACATTGCAACAAGTTCCTCCAAATTTTCTAGGGTACTCTTGATAGAATGAAGAGCTTCACTATAAATGTTGTTTGTGTTTAAGAAAACAATTGAACCTTAAATCCATGGTGCTCTTTGAGTTTCATGCATCGTTTGTATCTAGGAATTTAGGGTTTACCAAAACCTATGAAAGGGTCATACGTTCTTTTTTCTAGGATGACATGAAACATGACATACACACCTTTTTGGATTAATGTGATACCTATCAATGCAATAAGGGAGAAACATTCAAAGCTCCAGGCACACTCCAATTGTTTCTTATTCCAACTGCTATTTGGAGAGATATTTCTATGGATTTCATTGTTGGCTTACCTAAATCGGAAAATAAGTCAGTCATCATGGTGGTAGTAGATAATTTTTCAAAATATATTCATTTCTATGCTCTCATTCACCGCATCTAGAGTGGCTCACATTTTTATGGATAATATATTCAAACTCCATGGAATGCCTCATTCTATTGTCTCTAAATGTGATCAATCTTTCACCAACAATTTTTGCAAGAATCATTTAGGCTCCATGGGACCCAATTGCATCTCATCACTACCTATCATCCCTAGACTGATGGACAAACTGAAGCTGTCAACAAGTGTTTGGAAACATATTTGAGGTATTTTGTGTCAAACAGACAAAATCAATGGGTTCAGTGGTTACCCCTAGTTTAATGGTGGTACAATGTCTCTTACCATAATGTCACTCACATGAGTCCCTTTGAAGCAGTCCATGGGAAAAATACATCGTTATTTCTCTCAGACATACCAAATGTCTCCAAGGTTCAGAAGGTTGACATCAATCTTACATTTCATGCATCCATTCTCCATACCCTCAAAAGAAAATTTGGTTCTAGCTCAAAATTGCATGAAGCAACAAGGAAATCAAGGTCATTCTGAACATCAATTTCATGAAGGGGACTATGTGTTTGTTCATCTGGAACATTATAAGTAGAATTCATTCGAATCTAAACACTTTAAGAGCCTTTTTCCCAAATATTTTGGTTCTTATACAATTCCAAAGGAAGTGGGGTTCATGGCCTACTGATTAGCTCTACCTAATAACTCTAAGATCCATTATGATTTTTATGTCTCATGCTTAAAGAAAGTGATTGGAACTAAGTTTTATACACAAACTAGTCTCCCTAAGTTGGATGAAGAAGGTTCCATTTGGTTACAACCAAAAGAAATCTTGGACCAACGTGAGCGTTGTCTTCATTAGTGCACCATCATGGAAGTGATAGCTCGATCGAAGGATTCACCTCCAAAACATGCCACCTACGAGTTGACTATCATTCTCCAACAATCTCCTCATATCAAGCCTTGAGGACAATTTTTTTTTTAAGGGGGAGGGAATGTTAGAGACATAACCTCCCTAATCCTTCAAACAGGTAGAATAATATATTTTCCATGTAATAAAGGTATAAATTAGTTAATAAGGCCTATTTAATAATTTGAACAAGTCTAATGTAAGAAGAATTAATAGAAGCTTATGCTTCTATAAATATCTTCTTACATAATGTTCTTTAGATGACCAATTTAGTTTAAATAGGAGTAGAAGGCATGATAAAGTATTGTCTTGAGAATTATTTTAATAGAGCTCTGCTATGTTGGAGGTTTCCCCCTCAAAGAGGAAAATGATGCAATATTTATGTTTTGACTTATTATAATAATATGGTACCTTCATTAATGCTATGGGAAAAACTATCAATGGAGCCATCCTACACAAAGCTTCGATCAACTAGAATTTAGTGTCGGTTCTTGGGTGAATAGATGACCTCATCACCTAATGTTTAGTGATATTTCCCTACCCAATAAAAAATAAGGGAAATGCCTTCGTGGATATCCTAACAAATGAGGGATTCAGTTAGAGAAACATATAAAATGTTTGGTGTTGGAATGAGGAAAATCCTAATCAACTTAGGGATGATTACATAATGATAAATGAGATTGAAAATCTTCACCTGAATAGGGTGTTAATGGGTGGGGAAGTGACCATGTTTACATGTCATACTTCTGCCACCATTACTTAAATTGATGATGTCATGATGACGGTGGTTCAAAGTGTCGGGATTCAGTGTCAATCAAAAGGTGAAGAGATTATGAGGGAGGGAGTACGAGACTCCCCCCACTAGCGAAGAGCATAATGGGTCTAATAGCCAAGTTTACGAAGAGGTATAGTTTTTGGTTATCCATGAATTTCGAGAGGAGGGATGAATAGGTAATGAATTCTATTGTGAGCTCCTAAGGCTGCAATTCCTCGACGAGGTGAGGAAGTATGGAAAACAATAGAAATTTACCTTATGAAGGAAGGATTAGTTGACTATATGAGAAGTATTGATATGTTTCATAGGTTTTTAGTTATTCATGGTCTGCATACAATGAAAACTATATCTTAATGCTACTTGGGCACTTAGCTACCTAGGTAATCTTGTCTACATTGTCTGGTACATTATCGTGATTTTCTGGCTCAAATTCTTCACATGGTCAAGGCTGTATTTATTTCTTTATTCCCTCAGCATTATGGGGACCTAATTGTTTGGTATAACTCTATTTGGTATTTGGATTTACCTTGGGAGTAGAGAAAAAGACTTTTCTGAGCTACAAATTCATTGGATTTTTACCTGTCTATTTCCCATCAGGTCTGTGGTGGTGCTAGAAGGGTTGTTGATTTTCTATTGGATACTTTTCTATTTGGGTGCTGTGATTTTTGGGTTTGGTAGAGTGGGAAGAGGGAATGATAAGAATGTTGAGGACAATTCATGAAAGGCCTCAAATTCTAAGAAACCTTGGTAGGCATCTCTGGTAAAAAATGAGGCTTGCGAGGTAGAGCATTTGTATCTAGAAAATTTCTTAGAAGTTGTTGGAGCACATATAAAGGATATCAAGAAGAAACTCAAAGGAAGAACATAAATTCTATCAGACTCCCAAATCTTGAAGGAAGTGGAATGATGGGTGATAGAGCCAGTGCACTCCAAAATTCAGGAGGCCAAATATTTCAGGATTGTAGAGATTTATCATATGGTTAAGGAAATGATTGCTCATGCCTTGGAGAAAAAACAGGAGGCGCAACAAGACATTGTGCATACCATCTGTATATTTGAATGTAATCTCAAGGTTGTGTGTAAGGTAGTCTTTGAGACTAGGATTTTAGTTACTTGGGTGGAAAAGTAGAAGACTAGCAAGAAAAAAGTGGAGGAATCGACTAAATCAAAGGGAACCCAAGCTAACCCAATTGAGATCATTGATTATCCATATCCATTTAGAACAACACAAAAAGAGGTTGGCGAGGAAGAAGTGTTTATGGAGATGGAAGTAGAGGAAAGTCCTCATTCTCATATTTCCTAATGCTTGTTGTGTTTGATAGCCCTTTTTGTCTTAAATGAATAGTCATAAATGCAAAAAAATGGTGGTTTTTTCTCTTGCTAGAAATCACTATTTATTAAGAAATTTTTGAACCTCTTTGTGGTGAACCAATCTAGTGCATACACGAATTACCCAAAACACTTGGAATATAAAGAAAACAATTTAGGATGATTAAATATATATTGAATAAGAATATGAATGAGATGAAGTATGAGATATTACAACTAAGAAATGAGGGATATATATATACCCACGCATGGGTGCCCTTTCATATGATGTATCTCTTCATTAGTAAATAATTATTAATTATTAGTGATTTCTTATTATTTATATTTATATATCTTATATACATTTATGTTTGTTACATTTCCTTCCCCATTAAAAATGTTGTCCTCAAAGCATATTTATGGACCTGCTTACATCTTTGTTCTGGCTCACAATGTCTTCTCATGATTCTCTATTTTGACATTTTTCATGATTAACAACGCGAGACGATATGAGTGAAAAAGAGTTGAGAATAATTGTGGAATTGTGATAGGGTCAGACCATCCTAATTCAATCTTTTGTAGAACATTGCACTTCCATGATGAATACTAGAATTGATCTAGTAGTACAACCAACCCAAATACAAGTCAACCAATTATAGAATATGCTCCAACTCATAATCAAAGATCTACAACAAATGCCCATCAAAAGAATCTTCCCATACAATCAACCTCCCTTCATTCACGATGCCATGCAATCAACAAGTTACCTCAACTTGTAAGATTCACCACAAGCTCAATTTTCTATTTCTAATTCTAAAATTTCTATATCAGGTACTCCTTCATGTACTTTCATACCTCTACAAATTGCACAGTCTACAAAGCCACAGAAAACAAGTTATAGAAGAAATACCAAGTTGACTTGTATGAAACATATTTTCAGGATTATTCAAAACCCTAAATTCCACATAGCATATCTCCGAAAAAATTGTGATTCAATGGATGAAATTTTAATAATATATACTATGATATATTTTGACCATCACCTCCAAATTTCAAGGTCTGAAACTTCCTAGAAGAGAAGTTATAGAAAAAATGGCAGACCCTCCTAAATTTTGTCCTATTCTAGAGAGCTCACTTGTACGAAATGCCCTGCATGGAATATTTGTTGTATGGATCTGAAAATGGTACAAAACATACTAAAGGTTGTATTGTAACCAATACATTTGGTATTACTGAATTTGGATCTTGTATGAAGAAGTTATCATTTTGTTACCCGAAACACCAGTTTTAGACTAGTTTCAGGACTAACCACAAACCCTATTTTTCACGGAGTGTAACTCCCAAAATACAATGACACACAATATTAAATATTTATCACATTTACTTGGATATGTTTTATCAACAGCCTCCATATTTTGTTTCTTGAATCATTGTATAAAAAAAGGTATTGTGAAAATGGTGAGATGACCTATAAATAACATACCTTAGAAATCATCATCAATAGAATTTATCCTCCCTTGAATTTTGTCCTTCATTACTTCACCTTCTCTCTGAAATTATCCTTAGATATCCTCTGGTTACCTCAGTCACTTGAAGATATTCAATATGCTCAAAAAAATGGATACTAATGGGAGACCCTTGCTCTCTTATTTGTACTCTCCAAGTAGCTTCCTCTAGAAGTATCCACATAACAACTTTGTCCACTTAGCCGCTTTGTCCACAAATATTAAACTCTCAAATTCTAGTTGCAACTAATTTATTTTTAATTTTTTTCTTATTGCAAGCACTTAACACATTACTAACCACTTTGACTTGTAAACTTCTTATAGGGGATTCTAGAATAATTTGACTTCTTTGACCTTCTAGAGGCTTCTAGATAACTCATGAGGGTTCCAACTTCACATGGAAATAAGTCCCTAACCATGAGGAGTTATGTGACATTCCACATATCATCGGAAATGGCATGAATATACTATCCATATGGAATAGTTTCTCCTGCAAATTCATTGATATTTATTACATTATTCCTTATTAAAACTTGGGTTCCCTAACCACACTATTGGGATACATAACCATTTGGACTTCACAAAGTGTCTTCCCATGAGGGATTTCACCATAAGGGGGCCACTTTGGAGTTTATCCATTTGGTTATTCCTATCAACCATGAGAAGACAATAATGACCAACATTTACATCATCCCATCTATACATCAATCCATGACAATACATCACTATGTCACCACTTGACATCTTTGACATCAATTACATCTATGACAACATATTCCATCAATCAATACATCAATGATACTATGAGAAATACATAAACTCTTTGGCATCAATCATTTGATATCAATGACAACATAATGTAACATGGTTATCATGAGACTTAGTTTCGCATATCAAGATTTTTCAGATGATAAGTTAGTCATTCTCTACCTGAATGATAATGATACTTTGACTATTTTAAATATCTCCTTTTATGATTTGGATGTCTATAAGGAGTTCTTATGACATGATTTTCCCTTATCATGATTGTGGTGTTTTCTTGGGTTAATTTTGGTATATGATTTTATTCACACATCAGTGTTTCTTGGTTGGTCATTGGATCTTCATTTGGAATGTCCAAATACGTTTTTTATTTCAACTGGATTGACATCCTCTTCAGTTGTGATGTGGATTAGATCTGTATTTGTCCCTTTTTCCACAACTTGGATTTTTACTCCCGAGGAATTTGATGCTTGCTTTTGGATTTGTTCTAACTTGTTTTCCAACAACCTCTTATCATTCTTAATCTTTTTAATTTACATTAGTACATTTTGATTATGATTTTCTTGAAGAAAATTTTCTTCATATTTTTATTTGTCAATATATTTAATGCTTGAATTTTCAATTTTATCTTCTTTCAACTTTTTGATTTGTTCTAGTAACCTTTGATTAAGGTTCTTCAAATGATAATTTAATTCATTTTTTTTTCTATAAGTTCTTCTTGAGATCTTGATTCTGTTGTTCCAACTCCTGAGCACATTGTTTTCTATCCTTTGACTTCTTGATATGTGTAAGTAGTGTTTGAGTGTGGTTTGTTAAGTGATAAGTTTTTTGTTTTTATCTGTGATGACTTCGTAAAATTGTTTTTGCATCCTTGATAATGAATTTTCATTTTCTTGAAGTATTTGTCTGGTGTTATTGAATTATGGCTCTGATATAATGTCTTGTAATGTTATATTTTTCTTCTTATATGAGAATGTCAAAAATGTATTCATCCTATTTCAAATGAACATCCCTGGTGTTTCCATCCAAGGTGCACCAAAAATTCTGCCACAAGCATCATTCCATAAGGATTTTACACTGAATTGCAATACAAAAGTATATTCTCCAATGTTCTGTTATAAATTGCTTATGTTGTATTTTTTTCGTTCCACGAATCTATCTCTTCAATTATCTTTGACTTAGGAATCAATAATTGGTTAGCACATTTGGTACTAGCATAATTGCCATACTCAATAGGTTCAATAGAAATAGTGACATCCTTCCTTGCAAGTATCCCTTTGATTCTAGGTAGCACTAATAGATATTTTGTTGTAGTCTTAGGAAATATTCATTTTTCATTACTATACTCCATTTTGTTTTCATTCATAATTTACGATAGATATTTCTTGATTAAGAAGTGTTTATATACCCCTTCATTAATTAAACTAGATATTTTTTTGATAAATAAATGATACACTTCCTTGAAAAAACACTTTGTTTATAACCATTTTAATTCCTTGTAACTTTATACTTTATGAAAAATACTTTAATATTATCTTATTAATTTTTGAAATACTCTTCCTCTTTACTTAGAAATTAGCCCTTGTATATTATTTTAATAAAATTCATATATATATATATATATATATATATATATATATATATCAACTAATTCTTCTTTATAATTTTCTTGTTCAATACTTTATATGTTTTTTGAAAATTCCCTTTATTACTTCCTTTAGAAGTTTAATAAAAAAACCTTTTAAACAAGTGCTACATGGTAGCATAGTCCCTGCCAGGTTGGGATGGGAGTAAATGCGACCTAGTATAGACACGTGGCTAGAAAGTTGAAATACATGTGGTTTTCATGCAGAACATAGTATTCCCGAATTAATTCTTCCTGAAAAATATAAAAAATTATCAACATTTCAAAGGTTGTTGGACACAAAAAAAATTAGCATTACCGAATTAGTTATATTTAAAACAAGGCTCCTGGACACAAAAGAAATTGAAATTTATGAAATTATAAGTTCCTAGATAGCATAAATTATACATACCAAAAATGTAATTTTATAAGTAGATATTTAGTTTTATACATACGAAATATGTAGTGTTATAATGTATCGTGGGTTGTCGGGTTGGCAGGCTCAAAATTGGGCCTCTGATGTTCCGTTCCCTACAAATAGCACCGACAGTTCTGCGATACACAAATTGAGAAGAGGAGTTCCAAACTATAGAAATTTATCAGAAATTAATAAATTATACATACGAAATATGTACTTTTATAATGTAGATATTTAGTTTTATACATACGGGATTTGTACTTTTATAAAGTATGGGGATGTGATTTTATAGAGCATGCACAGATCCCTCATTGCATACTTAGTCAGTTTTTGGATCACAGGTTCTCGAGCTAGCGGGCTCAAAATTGGGCCTCTGATGTTTCGTTCCCTACAAATAGGACTGACAATTCCATGATATACAAAATGACACGTGGAGTTGCGGACTATAGAAATTTGCCAGAAATTAATAATTTATGTTACATATCTCTAGAAATTACATGAACATTTAAAATCATATAATATAATAGTAATAACGTCTGCTACATAGGTTCATGGAGAAAAACACAAAAAAAATTAGCATTCCCGAATTAGTTTTCTTTAAAACCAAGGCTTTTCTTGGACAAAAAAAATATAGCATTGTAGAATTAGTTTTCTTTGCACAGGTTTTATAGAGCATGCACAGAGCCCTCATTCCATACTTAGGAATTTTTTGGATCGTGGGTTCTCGGGCTGGCGGGGTCAAAAATGGGCCTTTGTTGTTCCGTGCCCTACAAATAGCACCAAGAGTTTTGCGATATACAAATTGACAAGTGGACTTGCGAACTATAGAAACTTATTATAAAATAAATAATGTCTGTTACATATCTCTGGAAATTACATCAACATTTAAAATCATACAATAGAAGAGTAAAAACGTTTGTTACATAGTTTTGTGGACGAAAACACAAAGAAATTAGCATTCCTGAACTAGTTTGCTTTAAAGCAAAGTGTTATGTACACAAGAGAAATCGAAATCTATCAAAGTATAGGTTCTTGGACACCCAAAAAGTTAGCATACAATAGAACAGTAACAACATCGTTCAAGACAAAAAAATTAGCATACAATAGGACACAAGAAATGTAGCAAATCCAAATTAGTTTTCTTTGGAAAAAACAAGAAAGATTCCTAGAAGTCCAAAATTTAGTATACAATAAAGGCATTGTCGAATCAGTTTTCTTTGGAATTTATCAAAAATGAATAATGTATGTTACATGTTTCTGGATATTTAAATGCGTTTTTCATATAGACTGGGATTGGGGCTCCCACGGACCATAAAAATAAATAAGTACAAGAATTAGGAACGTCAAAAGAAGAAGTGTGCGATGGTAGAGAGGAAGACCTGAAAAGAAGAAATTGGAAGTTATGAGTCTTTGGTTACAGTTTTCTATTTAAAGAGGTCATAAGTGGATTGATAAAGAAAAAAAGATGACATCATATACTTAAACTGGATTGATAAAGAAAACAAGATGCCAGTATAGAATTACTATGAATCCGATGCGTTTTTGTTGTCGTCATCGATGGTCAGTGGAGTCATGTTGACCGATTGTATCCCTTCTTGGACGAGGCTGTCCATTCTCTGTTGGAATCATTCTTTGATGTAGCTTTTCATCAGGGCCATGTTGATTTCATCCCAGATTTCTATGTCGTAAAGGTCATTTTCTAATTTCCTTAGATCCATTGAAATACTATGCAGACTTTGTTAAATTTCTTCATTGTGTGCCACATAGTCCAGTACCCAGTGCTTGTGCTCATCTAGACGATGTTCAAGTATGCCGTAAACATTTTCGAAAGACAACCCCTTTAAAATATCAACTTGTTCCTGGAAGGATTCTTTGGTGATTTACAAGGATTTGAGAATTAAGTTTGGATCTTGAACCTCGTTGGTAGTTCTGGCTAAGTCCATCTAGAGCAGGCTTGTGAATAAATATTCATTTTCTGAAATGACTTGTTTACATGATTTGACAATGATCTCTAGGTTGTTAACTTTCTTTTTCCAGCATGCTTTTACTTTTTTGGTCCGCTTTGGGGAGGGAAGTCTCTATTGTCTTCTTTTTAGTTCCGATGTGTTGATGGCATGGTTGGAAAAATGGGCCAGCACCTGATCACAGAAATGTTGTTCATTTTTTAAATTCACTTCCAAATGTTGCAGGAAATCATTGGCCTTCTTTCCGAAGGAAACTTAATTTGACGATGTTTCCTAGGCTTCAGTAACTAGTTGCATTCTTTTGTTGAGGTTATTATCTACAAGGAATCTAGAGCATGCAAGGAGGGTAGAGGATACTTTCATCTTCGTTGTAGTGGTAGCAGGCATAGTTTTTTCCAATGGACTGGAAAATTCTGGGGTTGCAATGAAAGCCTACTCAAATTCGTTGAGGCAATCTTTTAGGTTGGCATTTTTCGTCTCAATTCCTCCAATGGAATTATGAAGAATTTCACTGGTTACCTGGTGAAATGAGGAGATTTGGGATGACTGCATTTTCCTAAAGTTAATCTCTATGAGAGATTTTCCTTTCCTGTTTGTTACATCTCTCTTTTCAATGACCACACTTTTATATTGGTTGTCAAAATTAATGCTCTGGATTACGAAGGATTCATCTACATCAAAAAATTTGGTCTCAGATATTTCCACCACAGACGACCCAATTTTCTACATGTGCTCAATTTCAATTTCAAGTTGCAGTTTTACACTTTAAATTTTGGGTTCCTCCGCCTGCCCTGCATTGTTTTTTCTCTTCTTCATCAGTGGAATTTTGTGAGAACTATCAATATTTATGTGAGGATGGTTCTTATCTCCTCCTCTATTCGAATATTTCTGGGTTTCTTTCTTACTGGGGTGGACCGTCGAAGTGATGATCCGTGATGTCGTGCTCTTGGGAGTGTTGGCGGGGGACTGGGTACTCTTCTCACCGGATACTTTTCCATGTTGTCTGTACAATTCAGTCACTCTTTGCAATGTCCCTGCGTTGCAATCGGTAGAAGTAGGATTGTTGTCGACACTGTCCTTGTGTTGGGTTAGGTGTCTATGGATAAAAGAGGTATTAAATCCAACAACCAGTAAATGTTCTCGAAAAATACCATTAGGGTCGAACCCTTTTAGCCTTTCAGCATACGTTAGGTTCAATTTATTGAAATGGGTGGAAAAATCGTCAATCTTGTTGATTCTTATGCACACGAAGTCTCTGACTTTCCAGGGCAGAGGAATGAACTTTTTTTTTTCTTGTCATGCAAAAAATACAACTAGTGGTTGTATGGCCTTTCTATTTTTGCAACAAACATCTTGTCTGTGATGTGGCATGGAAGGAAGGTAGGATTTTCCTTAGAGCCAAATACCATGAGGACACTGTGATTTTACTCTTACTCAAGTGTGCCCTTCCTGTTCAAAAACTTGGTTTCTTGGCCATACATCCGCAGAGCTTCCTTACATAACAGTAATTCTTTGAAAATTGAGACAAAGCCATTAAAAACTTTATAAAAACAATGGGAGGCCTTATGCCTCCACAGGGCCTCGTACCAAAATGTTACTCGGTTGAATCCATAGTTTATTTTATTGGAAATAGAAAGTTTTGGAAACGGGTAGCAATGCATAATTGCAAAAATCAAGTAGGATGACATATAAAATTTATTTGATTCTTTGAATCGTGACAACTGGGAACAAAGCTCAATGGAAATTAGCTTCCCCAAATAAAAAATGTATTGTTCCTTGACTATGAAATACAAAATATAAATAATTATATGGGAAATGCTTGTCATGGATGCCTGTCCTATTATTCTTGTAAACAACCAAGCAATTTCCCGGAATGGATTTGTAAAGGAACTTACCTACAACCTTGTGATATCTTTAGGAACTTTTGTCGAGTCTTCGAGGAAGTCAACTAAGATGTCCAACTTGTTATCGTGTTTTTCTAGAAACTTCTTATAGTCTTGTCCTCTGAACGTCAATGTTGGCTCCAAGAATTTTAACATCTGGCGGAAGACCTAAGGTGACAAAAAAATAGGAGAATGGTCATGCAGTGGAATAATTCTTTGGCTTGTAATACATTTTTCAGTGCACCAAGAGACCGCCTCCTTACAGTCAAAAACCTCAAGGACGCAGCCTACACGAGCGATTCCATAGGTCCAAATCACTTCCTTTTGGGCGAAATGGGATGAATAGTAAAAGTATGCCTTGGACCACTTGAAGTTCTGGTCCTCGTGTGTGAACATATTTACTGTATCTCCACAAAACTATTGTTGACCTAGTACCATAAGTCTACAAGAACGATTGTTTTCTCCATATGATGAATGAAATGAAAATTTGGAAGGGATAATATAACCCTGCGCAAATTTTGGTTGAAAGCATGTGAATGGGAGATGTCCTCGAGACTTTCATTGATTAATGACAATTTGGACGGTTGTTGCATGATGCATTGTTAACATTAAACACTAGTAATTGCATACATAGAAATGCGAACATGGCAGATATTTCAATGAGAGATTAAGCATTATATATTTCTTGAGCGACCCAACACGACAACACGTGCTCGAGATGAACAATCAGAAGGGAGAAAATAAATCTCTGGACATCTTGGTTTAATGCATAAAAATGGAAGATCTCCTCGAGCATTTCTCCCATTAATGACAATGTTGACGGTTCCTGCATGGTCAACTGTTAGCATGAAAGGTTTCTAATTGCATAGTAAGAAAGTACGGAGGTCGCGAGCATGGGAAAAAAACAACTACAAAATAGGGTTGCAAGGTACAACCGTTGAAGGTGAGGGTGCGAGGGTCAAATTGTATGTCTTGGAACTTTTTGAGTGTAATACGCGTAACAATGAAGAGGGTATGGTAGGACAACCCAGAGGGAAATTTGTATATGACTAGTAAGAGCATAACCATTTTATATCAAGAAGGATAGGAAGTTAGTGGGGATGGAAGGGAGCGAGAGATACTTTGAAACATTTGTGAGCCATGGTAGAGTGAAGCTTGTGAGTTCAACAAGCCTGTGTTGGAATTGTAGATAACAAAAGTTTTGAGTGAAATATTTACATGACACAACAAGAAGCAGAGTTCGAAACCGTGAACCTGCCAACCATGGCCATAAAATCAGCCAAGTATGGAAAGCAACAGTAGTCGATCGGATTCATCATGTGATTATATAGATGGGCATAAAGATATGTCAACCCACCAACACTGGAACCCACAATCATAGAAAGGTGACTAAGTATATAACCACAAAGCAATAATACAAGGGAAGAAGAAAAGGGAAAAAGGACCAACGAGTTCGTGGCAAAATTGTGAATCATAGAAATTTTGAGTGCAATATGTATATCATGGAACAAGAAGCAGCAGAGTTCGAATCTGCCAACCTGAAACACTAACTAAGAATTGGAGATTTCATGAACCCGTGAACAAGAGGATCCAAAATAGGGTCACAAGCTCTGCTCAGAACACGTGAGGGCCCGAGGGTCAAATTGTATCGTTCAAAACATTTGAATGCATAATCTGTAACATGGAAGAGGGGACGATGTCAGAACCCGGTAGTCAATTTATATATTGCAAATGGTTGGATGCAAATTGTTTCATATTACTATGTGCAATTGTCACTTGTAAGAGTCACTAGTAAGAGCATAACCAATGTATATTAGGGAGCACATTTGTGAACCATGGTATAGTGAAGCTTGCGAGTTCTAGGAGTCCGCAGTATAATTGTAGATCATGGAAGTGTTGAGTGCAAGATGTACATCATGGAACAAGAAGAAGTAGAGTTCGTGACTTCCAACCTGGCAACTGCGATCGTAAAATTGGCTAAGTATGGAAATCAATAACAGTCAGTCAGATTCCTCGTGTGATTATATAGATGGAGATAAATATGTAATCCCACCAATGTTGCAACCCACGATCATAGAAAGGCGACTAAGTATATAACCAGAGAGCCATAATACATGGGAAGAAGAAGGGAAAAAGGACAAAGGAGTCCATGGTGGAATTGTAGATCACAGAAATTTTGAGTACAAGATGTGAACCCAGTAGCCAATTTGTATATTGTGGAGGGACGGATGCCAACTGAGGCCAGGACAGATACTTTGAAACATTTGTGAACCATGGTACAACGAAGATTAATGCCAACCTGAAACAATATCCATGAATTGCACATTTCGTGAACCCAACAATAGGAGGATCTAAAAAAGGTTGACAATGTGTCTGCAGAAGACACAAGTCCCCGACGTTCAACTTGTATCGTTATGAAAATTTGAATGCATAATCTATAAAACAGAAGAGTTGACGATGTCGAAATCCAGTAGTGAATTTGTATATTGCAGAGGGTGCGATGCCAGCTATTTCATACCTATGTGTCCAGTTGTCACTACTAAGAGCTAATTTAGTATTGAAAATAATTATTTAGATATTGTTAGATACTTCATAGGGATTAACATCCATAAACAATGGAAATCTCCACCCCGCCAGCCATGCATTCCATGTGTCAATTTGTATATTGCAGAACTGAATCATTGTTTGGAGGACACAGAACAATAGAAGTGCAATGTTGACTCAACCAGTTCGTAGGTCCTCTTGTCAATTTTCATATCATAGAATTCTGGGTGCTATTTGTAAGACATAGAAAAATGGAGGCTCAATTTTGAGCCCACCCGCCCAAGAACCCGCGATCCAAAATGTCGCTAGTTATGGAATGCATAATCTGTACATGCTCTATAAGATATCATGTCCATACTTTATAGTCCCATAATACACGAGAAGAAAAAAAGGGAAAAGGGACGGAGTAGTTCGCAGTGGAATTGTAGATCATGAAAATTTTGAGTGGAAGATGTATATAATGGAACAAAAAGGAATAGAGTTCAGTTGCGCCAACTCAAAAACAGTGGGTGGTCCAATTCACCATGCGAGGATATAGATGGAGATGAAATTGGCACCAACCTAAGAACCATGGACATAAAATTGGTCAAGTATGGAAAGAAACAACGGTCGGTCGGATTTGTTGTGTGATTATATAGATGGAGATAAAGATATGTCAACCCGCCAAAGCTGGAGTTGCACATTTCATGAACCCGGCAATAGGAGGATCCAAAATAGGCTAAGAAGGTGTCTGCAGAAGATGCAAGGCCCTGACATTCAAATTGTATCACTCAGAACATTTGAATGCATAATCTATAACATAGAAGAGTAGACGATGTCGAAATCCGGTAGTCAATTTGTATATTACGGAAGGTGCAATCCCAACTATTTCGTACCTCTGTGTCCAGTTGTCACTACTAAGAGATAATTTAGTATTGAAAATATTTTTTTAGATACTGTTAGATACTTCATAGGGATTAGCATCTGTAAACAATGGAAATCTCCACCCTGCCAACCCTGCATCCCCTGTGTCAATTTGTATATCGCGGAACTAGGAGCATTGTTTGGAGGACACAGAACAATAAAAGTGCAATTTTGAGTCAGCCAGTCCGCAGGTCCGCTTGTCAATTTGTATATCGCGGAATTCTGTGTGCTATTTGTAGGGCACGGAACAATGGAGGCCCAATTTTGAGCCCACCCGCTCGAGAACCCGCGATCCAAAATGTTGCTAGGTATGGAATGCAAAATCCATACATGCTCTATAAAATATCATGTCCATATTTTATAGTCCCATAATACATGAGAAGAAAATAAGGGAAAAAGGACGAAGGAGTTCGCAATGGAATTGTAGATCACAAAAAATTTGACTGGTAGATGTATATGAAGGAATAAGAAGAAGCAGAGTTCAATTGCACCAACTCCTAGAAGAACATCTAGTGTTTGATTATTAATGCAAATGATTTCGAACCCCTATTGAGTTCTCACTAGTTAAGGCATAAATTGCAGATCACAGAAGTATCTTTCGTACCACTGTGTCCACTTGTCACTAGTAACAGAATTTTGTATGTATATTAGGAAGGACGCGAAGTTGTTGGGGATGGAAAGAAACAACAGATACTTTGAAAAAATTTAATGTATACGAGGAACCCGTGGTGGAATTGTAGATCACAAATGTTTTGAGTGCAATATGTATATACTAGAACAATAACCAGTTGGGTTCGAAGCGCCATCCCCGTAGCGACGGCCATAAAATTGGCTAAGTATGGAAAGGAATAGCGATCGGTTGGATCCGTCATGTGAGGATATAGATGGTGATGAAGACATGTCAGCACGCCAACTATGGAACCAGATACCATAGAAAGTGCACTAAGTATATATCCATAAAGAGATAATGAGCGGGAAGAAGAAAAGGCCACTTCATATGCCCCAATCCAGCAACCACGGCCATAAAATTGCCTAGGTATGGAAAGGTACAACGGTTGGTCAGATTCCTCATGTGAAAATACAGATGGAGATGAAGATATGTAAGCCCATGAACCCTGCAACCACCCATCATAGAAAGACGACTAAGTATAAAACTTGAAAGCTATAATAGATGGGAAAATCAAAAGGGGAAAAGGGATAAGTATTTGACAGTCAAAAAAACCTTTTTTTTTCCATTTATTAATGGCAATTTTTTCGAACCCCTGCAAGGTTCTCACTAGTAAAAGCATAAATTGCAGATCACTTAATTTCTTTGGTTGCAAGATGTATATGACAGAACATGGGACATAGGTGCTAGGTATCATGAACCCGGGGCCTGGTGGCTAGATAACTGGCTAAGTATTGACCAAGAGAAAGGTTTGATATCTATTTCAATAGTATTCATACTAGTATCTGTCAATGGAGAAATTTTTCATATTTATTTGAATAGTATTCATACTAATATATTAATGGATTGCTTCTGTTTCAAATGCAAATGATCTCCCAATTTGTGGGATGCTCTTCGGTTCGCAAATTTCATTGAAACCACGGAAATTTTGACTGCAAGATGTACATAGTGCAAAAAGAAACATGAATTTGCATTGTGGTCTCAACGAGATAAACTCCTTATCATCTATTCATCTTGTATTCCTTGCAATGACATGAGAAAACGTCGTCTCTCCATAAACATCATTATCTCAATTAAATTAAATGCAATCAAAATTTGGTGTGACTTAAGTAAATAAGACAACTTCACTCGTTCCTTTATTAATGCCAAGATTTTTGAACGCTTGGTCAGTTACGAGCAGTTAAAGCATAAATTGCAGACTACGAAAGTTCTTTGGCTACAAGATGTATATGATGGAACATGCAACATAGTTGTTTAATACTACAAACCTAAACATAATTGCCTAATCTTTGCTGAACAGGAAGTTTTTTGTATTTATTCCAATAGTATTGATATTAGTATATATGCACAGATATTATCAAATAGAAGAAGTTGCAATATATCCAACATATTGAACAGGAACATTGCGTCAACACTTGAGCCACCTTGTTGTAACTCATTAATTCATTCTATTTACGGAACCCAAAGAATGGAAGTAGGACGGGTCCTCCAATTTATTTCTTTAAATACAGGGTCAACGCCACATAAGTTTGGCTTATGAAAAATTATTCTTAAGTGTAAAATGTAAAGAAAGAACAAACTAGGCTTTATTTAGATTGAAGTAGTGGGCAAAAGAAATAAAATCTTGTCGTTCATGTTAAACGACACAGGGGAAGAAGGTACAAAATACAATTAAAACAAATACTAGAAATTGTAAAATACTATTAAATAATAAACCAAAATTATTCTATATTCAAATAAGATGGGTTACAAAATACAGTTGAGGCTATTTGTGACAACAATTTCAATTTCTCCTGTCGTAGACCAATAAAAAATATGTACATTGATGAAGCTTCTTGACAGTTCTCTTGACGTTCAAACTCTTTATTCGTAAAAAACAAGTTCAATATCAATTTTGGGTTATGTACTTAATCGATGCTGCCAACTACATCTATCCCATTTTTTTGAATACCTTGTCTCTTCCAGATATGGTCTGCTTGCAATGGTTGCTTAGTCAACATTCCATTCTTTTTCAAGTATTAATTTCCCTCTGTCGTCGAAAGGTTGGGGTTTAAGGTGATTTCCTTGCAATGTTCCTGACCCTTGACATCCAAGACAACTTAGAAATGCAATTTAGGCCAATTTCAAAGTGGACGAAGTCGTTTTATGTCACAACAGTTATGGCAGGGGAAAAAAATTCAAGTATGTAGTGACTGGTATTCTCCTTGTATTCGATCATCTGTTTGGTTGAAAAGTCTTCCTGAATATTTTTATGTTGAACTTCTTTGTTTTATTACAGTAAATTGGAAGAAACATCCAACCCATATGAAAAATACAAATATGTTGAGGTACATAACTTCTTCGGGCGGCAAAGGTGTGGCAAGTGCATCAAATGCCACAAAACACACCAACGCATGTCTGGCAAGTGTATCAAATGTTGCAGATGGCATCAAAATATATCTTTCCTCATAGCGGTGGAGGTATGGTGGCCCACATAAAGGTATGGAATGTTTGGAGATGACACCAAATATGTGGAGTCTACAACTAGATCTAGAGGAAACTGAACAAACTTTGACAAAGAACATGGATTTCTATCAAGTTGGTTACCAGACCCACATGTAGCTCATCAAACTTTGAAATAGAAACTTTTGTAGTGATAATATGTTGTTTTATCCACCCATACAGTTTATGTTACCCACCTCTGGTTACATTCGCAAATGGAGTAATATTTTGCGTCATTTATGAACATGACATACCATTTTGCAAGCCACTGTAACTGCGTCGCCCCTGAGGAAGACAAATTCTTGTGGGATCTGTACAATTCGATACACTTGTCAAATTTATGTTGTTGGAAGAAGCTATATACTTAAACGAAGAACTATTTTGCATGTGACCTCAAAATCCATTACAATTCCCAGCAAGAAAACAAAGAAGTTCAACAAACAAATCTCCAGGCAGCCTTTTCAACAAACCAAAGCATCGAACATAGGGAGAACACCAACCAGAACATACTTGCTCTTTTGTTTTCCTCCTCTCTAAGTTTCTCTTGTATAACAAAGTTTATTTTTTACTCAAAGCTCACATCACATAGAACCAATCTCTCTTCTTTCATCTGTGCCTCAATCACATCTCTAAGTTGTCTTACATGTCCATGGCTGGGAACATTAGAACGAAGGCACCCTAAAGCGCAACCCTTTGATGATAGAGAGAAATCGAAATAAGTATTTAAAAGCAACGTTGCATGATCTTCCATCGATTTTGTGTTCATACGTTTTAATGACAGATGTTCTTGATATTTTCACTTACTAATGCCAATCTTTTCGAATATGTACGTTGAATAGTGACTAGCAGCACGTATTAAAATTTCCATATCCGAGCAGATTCTCAAATCTGACATCTAATATATGCACAATATTAAAGAGGGACATGACGTCAAGGCCTCTGTGGGTGACACATTCATGAACTATGTTGAAGCTTTTAAGAAAACTAAAACAACACAAGCAAATATATATATATATATTCGCAAATTCAAAATGCAGGCAAAATGAAATTACCAGATCCCATAATATTCGCCTATCTATTCATTTTAATGGGAGATGTCCTCAAGATTTCTAGTTATTAAAGCCCATCTTTTCGAAACTGTTTGGTCGGTTGTGACTTTTGAAAGCATATTTAATGGGTATTGGGAAGTGAAGAAGGTAGCGGGGATGGAGCCCTATGTAACAAACGTTACTACTATTTTTCTGTGTTTTTGTCCAGGACCATATGTAAAATGTATGTAAATAAAATTGATTAGAGAATGCTAATTTTTTTGGACATGAGCCCTTGAAATTCAAATAGTCTTCAAGTCTGATTGTCAATTTGTATGTTGTTGAACTCTCTATGCTATTTGTAGGATACAAAACAACAGAAGCCCAATTTAGATCCCATCACCTCGAGAACCCGCTATCCAAAAAATGCTTACTATTTTTTTTTGTGTTTTTGTCCACCAACGTATGTAAAATGTACATAAAGTAAACTATTTTGAGAATGATAAATTTTTTGGACACGAGGCCCTTAAAATTCAAATAGTCTAGAAGTCTGATTGTCAATTTGTATATCACGGAACTCTCCGATTGTCAATTTTCAGTCAGCCACCCCAAGAACCCGTGATGTAAAAACTAGCTAAGTATGGGATGAGGGCTCCATGCATGCTTTATATATCTACTTTATAAAATTACATATTTCCTATGATTAATTTATGTTGTCCAGGAAACCTATAATTTGATAAATTTTAATCTCTTATGTACAGGAGCCCTTCTTTTAAATAAAACTAATTCAAGAATGCTAATGTATACCCCGAACACGACATGTCATAGTTTGATACAATATGTCTGCGAAGCCACGTCCATAAAATTGGCTAAGTATGCAACCGAATGACGGTCGTTCGGAATGATCGTGGAACTGTTCATGTTATTTGCAGGGCACAGAAGAACAAAGCCCAATTTTCATCTCGCCACCCTAAGAACCCGCAATCATTAACTTATGTTGTCCAGGAAACCTATAATTTGATAAATTGCATTCTCTTCTGTCTAGGAGCCCTTCTTTTAAAGAAAACTAATTCGAGAAATCTAACGTATACACCAAACATGACCTGTCATAGTTCGATAGAACCTATATGTGAAGCTGCATCCATAAAACTGGCTAAGTATACAACCCAATGGTGGTCGGTTGGAATGACCACAGAAATGAAAGAAACTATAGAGTCATAAATGCAGTTTACAAGAGAAAAATAAAAGGGAGAGAACAACTATATCACCCACACAGCAAAAGGTACTCTCATAACTATGAAACCATAGTAACACAGAATCCATGGAAAAAGCATCAGCAGCTATGAAATATACTTTGAGGCCAACAAACACTGCTTCAACGTGTAAGAGGTGAAATTTACATCGCCTACAATTTTTTAGTCCGTTATTTTATCTTAATAGTATTCTATGCAAACTCCACTGTAAAAAAATGTAACCAGAGATCCAACCGTAGATGCAGTATCTGAACATTAAAAACCCTGGGAAAACAATAACAAGCAACAAATAAGAACCCAGCTAAGAAACACCAAAAGGCCCAAGTGCAGGTGCAGGACCAAAACCCTGCAAAGTCAAATCAAGAAACAATAAACAACATCCAGTGAAGAAAGAAGCAAGCAACAACCACTCCCCCATGAACGATGTTGTTCCAATCGCAATTGCAGAAACCCAAACGTGCAAACTGCAACAACATGAACAAGCAAGCAAGAACAACAACAACATGCAAATAAGAAATCAGTGCCATGCAAAAAACAAGCATGGACCAGTGAACGAGCAATGTGGTTGGAGCATATAAATTTTAAAAATGGAAGAAAATTTCTTGTAACAAGCCTTTTAAGTAACCTTTCAACACTACCAAGCTTGTTAGGTAAACATTTAAGTCTGTCATAAATGCTCTGTAAACATTTATGAAAAAAATTCAATGTGGAATGTCTCTGACGTACCCCAAAAAAATTATTATATTTTTTGTAACAATAGTTTGAATACTAGAGAAAGTACTGGAAGGCCAAACTTTGGATATGCCACCATATGAAACATTTCCATAAATTTACCTAGCATAAAATGTTAAACATGTTGGAGACACCTACCACACTTAGAGGGGGGGTGAATGAGTGTGGGGCTCTTTTTCCCAAAACTTCCCTCTTGCACAAAAACTCATCAATTAGCATTCAACATTTATTCATTACCCATTGTTGTCATTTATAACCAGTTAGATGTGAGCA
>ML785746.1:0-30803 GCA_009831015.1 Picea engelmannii
TTGATAACGACACATCTTGTAACAGATGGAGGGTTATGTGTCACTAAAAAATGGGTTCGTACCTAAGGCATATGAGTGACAGTTATAGGATAATGCAAGTGTGTATGATGGAATGGATACCTATCCTATATGTTGGGTAGAGAAAATACTTGTTCGTAGTTATGAATGGTCAACATAATGTTAAAAACCACAAGAATCCCTGGAGAAAACTACAAAAACCAACTCATTCCACTGATGTATTAGTCCATTAGGCGAAAATACGATCCAAAACTATGTAAAGTGGGTAAAAATTGCTACAAATAGTAACAAAAACCAAATTTTACTGTCATTTGAATTTTTTACCCAAATAGTGAATTTTGGACCAAATTACCTCCGATCTTCAATTGGTGATTGCGGGAGAGACGAGTGACAAAATTAGCAATCGTCTGGACCAGGTAATTCCTCTTCCCCTCGTCTTTATTTCTAGTGGATTACATTTTGCATTTAGGCTTCAATTTTTAAGTTATTTAAGGCATAAATTAGAGATTTAAGTGCACGCGGGCTACCATTCATCGAGTCATGTATACGCGTGGTTATACGTGGTTTTCTAAAATAAAACTAGCGTATACTTAGACCTATACGTGATTGTGAATGTTGCAACTTGCGTATATGTCCATAAACAAATTTTTTGATGGTTGCTAACTGAAAAAGTGATGTTTCTCTAGTAGGATGGTGCTAATATGGAGGGAAAGGGAACATGAGGAGGTATATGTTGTTGTCGAAAGAGATCTAGGGGCCCAAATGGCCTTGAAAAGATGGAGGTTGTACAAGTTTTGTGAACTCAAAGGGATGAGGTCCCAAGTGAGGTTTCTACAGTTTCTCATGGATTAATGGGATCCAAACAGTGAGAGATTCAACCTTGATGGGAAACCATTAAGGATTGAAGTCGAGGACATATATTTCTTGATGGGGTTGTTGCTTCGGGGTGAGGTGGTGAACCTCAAAGCCTGGGGAGCTGGGAGCGGTATGAAGATATAAGAGTGCATAGATTCTCACTGTATAGTAGGGACCGAGAAGGTCGAGAGTCAACTCCCTATCCGAGCGATAAACAATCTAAGCCTCAAGATTTTTGTCCTTGTTTTGACCCAGATCATAGGATCGGATTCATTGCACTAGGCATCAAGGCTGCTCATGTTCTACTCCGTAGATTGTTTGAGACCCACAGTGTATGATTGGTGCACCTCACTACTGGATAATATGAAGAGGCAGTTGACATAATGCAAATAGGGTGATAAGAGGAACTTCAGGTTTGCTTCCATCTTGTGTAGCTTTTTCTTTGAGTGGGTTCCAGATTTGGGACCTAGAGTTGAGATCATTCCTTGAGCACCTCGCGATATAGACATGACATGGTGGACCGAGGTGATGAGATGATAGGGGTAGGTAGGGTGCCCACACCCTACAATGATTATTTCTTTTACTGGTGGATATGACATGTCATTTCTCTGGATGACTACCCATATGCAAGGATCAACTTCAGAGGGGACCCCGACATGCCCCACCAGGGATCGCCTACGAGGACATAGGTATGTCAAAGTTTTTAAATATTTCATTTCTTTTGTATTTTTGTATAGGAAAGAAAACATATTTATGGATGATGTTTAAGTACTAACTAGACACATGTGTGATGCAGAAATATGTCCGTGATGGTTAGACAAGATTCCACGACATCGTCGGAGGTACCGGGGAGATGAGACAGTGGGAGAAGAAGCAGAGAGAGTCCTTCAAAACATGTAGGGAAACCTGTCTCGTTTGAGACATAGGATTCTAATGGTTTAGGTAGAGGATCTGTCGGAGGCCATGCAACGGTAGGTCGTTGGCATGCCCAAAGATTGGGTGCGACTCTTTTGACATCTCATGACACACATCTGGCACCACATGTGTAGATGTCATGGATTTTTTTATTATTGGTTGTATATGTGTATTGAGGGTGTTGGCCTCAATTTTGTACTATAAACATCATATTTTTTGAAATATATATAAAACATGGTTCTTCGTCTTTACTTATATTACAATGTGTACATTGATGAGAATATTTTATTTGCTTTAGTTATGTGACAAATGTCAATCAAAAACAAAATTAGCATAAGCATCAAATACATAATTAGAAGTTCTAGGTATGTGATGATAAGTAATAAAATCAAACTGTTGTTCTAAAATGCGTACCCGAAGGAATCGTCAGAGTAATGTAGGGTCGTGCACATGGTAAATATCGTTCAACTGACATACTATTAACTGGGAATCTAGGAGAACCTCTAAAGAGAGAATACCAAGTGAAATGGCATCGCGCAAAATTTCTATAACGACGCTATATTCGGCCACATTATTCATGGATGGTCCTAGGCATACACCACCTGAAGACACCAGTAGACCCTCGGGTGAGTAAACCACCCAAGAAATGGAAGCAAAATTTTGTATATGACGAATAGCTCCATCTATGAATCCTAAGTAAACCGAAGACTCCATTGACATCTTCCAACCAAGGTAAAAATTGATGAGCAAGCTGAAGACAAAAATAAAGGGAAAATATATACAAACTAAATTACATTAGTATACAAAGAGTTAGGTCCGATATTGGGGCTCAAGCATAATATATTTTCAAGTAGAGCCCATTCACGGGTTCATCCAACATGTGCCCTTCATAATCCTCTAATTCATAGGATCCTTTTTCTAAGACACGTCACACAATATAAGGACCATACCACATGGGTTTGAACTTGCTTCCCCCCGGTGGTTCTTTGGCTTGATCATATAAAAGGACCAAGTCACCCTCAGTGCACAACTGAGGATAGAAAGAATTATCATATTGGACCTTGACAGATCTTTTATTCACTTCGATAGCCGTAGAGGCATCTTGACACTACTCATGAAGGCTCTCTAGCTGTATGAGGCATCTCTCAAGATTGGAAGTGTCAGGGAGGAGCACGATTGCCAATCGAAGAGAATGGATTTCACATTCAATAGGTAATATCGACTCCACACTCTGTACTAACTGGAAGGGAGAAAATCTGGTGGCAGTATTGACTAAGGTTTGGTATGCCCAAAGTGTGGGATATAGCATAATATGCCAGTCAGATTTGTTCTAGCTAACAATTTTCTGCAAAATGGTCTTGAGAGACGTATTGATGTCCTCTACTTGTCCATTTTCCTAGGGGTATTTAGGGGAGGAATGACCATTCTTAAACCCTATCTTGGATTCTATCTCTTCCATCATTTTGTTCTGAAAGTGACTGCCATGATCAGTGACAATCTCATTCGGGATTCCGAACCTGGCAATAATTTGATTGAATACAAAGAAGGTGACAATCTCATTCGGGATTCCGAACCTGGAAATAATTTGATTGAATACGAAGAAGGTGACATTATTCTTGTCGGATTTAACTATAGGCATGGCCTCGAACCAGTTAGTAAAGTAGTCTCCAACCACGATAATGTGTTGATGCCCCCGTAGTCGAAGTTGGGCTGCAATACACAAATTCCACCCACCACTTGGTGAAGGGACCAACGATAATGACTGGATGGAGAGGGGTTGGATGTGAGCACATTTTCCAAGTGAACACCTGGCAGTGGTGACACTTCTTAACTGCTTCAACACAATCTTTAAATATAGATGACCAAAAATAATTGACTCGCAAAAGTTTCTGGGCTGTCGTAATCTTGAATAGATGACCACCACAATCCCCATTGTGGAAATCATTTAGAACTGACTCATCTTCTTCATGAGTCAAAGAATGATGCAGGAGATTATCTATTCCTCGACGATACAGAGTGTCACCAATGATAATGTAATTCTTGGCTTGGTATCATATACATCGTCAGTCATCTCATGAGAGATGCTGAGGGAACTTCAAAGTTTGAAGATAGAGAACAATGTTTCCATACCATGGGTCAGACGACGAGACAAGGAAAATGTGTTCATCTGTAAAAGAATCAACATGAATAACATCCTCGTCCAATCATAGGAAGTTGGATATTAACTCTGCAAAGACTAGTGATTTCTTGGATTTCATAGAAGCGAAATCGAGATCGAATTCTTGTAAAATGACAATCCATTTATTATATTCCCCCCTATAATACGCCTAGTAAAGACACATTGAAATGGATTGACAACAGAAACCACATTAGTTTTTCAAAGAAATATATAATGGCATAATAGTTGGACTATGTGGACGACATCCAAAGCTAGCTTTTCGACGTGAGAATATTTGAGCTCAGGACCAACTAAGTTTCGACTAAGATAGTAGATGACATGCTCGCAAAGATCATAATCCTCCTAAACCAAAACCATATCAATAGTCTCTTCGAACGTGGTGATATAAATCAAGTAATCCATACTGTAGTTGGGAGACTTCAATAGAGGCGTCGATACCAAGGATTTCTTCAAAGAATCTAAGGATTCCTGGGCCTACTCATCCTAGATAAAAGGGGTGTCCTTGTTCAAAAGACACATGAAACCCTTAGTAATATTGGCATAGTTTATTATAAACCAACGTTAAAAGTTAGTTTTCCCCTGTAAACCTTGAAGTTGTCGAATAGTGCGTGAGGGAGGCAATTGAAGTATTTCCTCAACCTTTAATGGATCCACCATGATCTCGGTCTCAGAGACTAAAAATCCTAGAAGATGTCCGGACCTAATGAAAACGATGCATTTATGAGGGTTCAATTGAATTCTATAATGACGACAACTTTCAAAAAATAGTCGAAGGTGATTAGGGTGATCCACTCTCTTACGAGAGTGAGAAACAAGATCTTCAATATATGCTTCAACTGTATGCTTAAGATCGTGGAATGAAAAGGTCATAGCACATTGGAAGGTTGCTCTGACATTTTTAAGGCTGAAAGGCATCTTCTGATATGCGAAATTACCCCAAGGAAAAATAAATGTCATCTTATGTTGATCCTTGAGTTTAATTTGAATTTGGTTATAACCTAAAAATCCATCCATGAAAGAAAAAACCTCGCTTCCTGCACACTCGTCGAGAATCTGAATGATGAAAGGTGTCGAGCAGTTGTGTTTAGGATAATCTTTGTTCAAGTCGTGCAAGTCCATGCATACACGGATGGTTCATTGCTTCTTTTTCACAGGAACGAGATTGGATACCCATTCAGTCAAGGGAACCAGGTAGATAAAGCCAACATTAAGCAGTTTCTCTACCTCTGCCTTAATAGCAGAGGCCTTATGGGGATTGACATCTCTAATACGTTTTCAAATAGGCTTAGCATCCGAGTAAGTTTTAATATCATGTTCGACAATTCGAGGGTTGATTCTTTGCATCTCTTCATATGACCAAGAAAATACATCTCAGAATTCCTTGAAGAGCTCGGTGGAGATCATGATTTCTTCTGGTGAACAATCCATACCGATGTGTACATTTTCAATCTTTCCAGGTGTACGAGAGATATCAATCACAATAGTAGGAGAGATACTCTCCATATTTCATTCGAAATAAATGTCATGCATATAAAGTGGAAATACGGTGTGACCAACTATCTCACTCAGAGTAGATCGAAAGTCACATTGTTCGATTCTATCAAGATCTAAGAGAAAGTAAGAGCGATTATGCATATCATCCCAAGGTTTATTAGAACCATTCATGGCTTCGATGATAGCTTCATCTGAGGGAAAATTCTCATCGAGGCAGTCATGTGAACACGATGATGAAGTGGCCCACACGGGATTAAGAATATGATCCTCCTCGTCCGTCTATGAGGTAATAGGATTTATATCTGTGGAAGAGTCAAGAACAAATTTATATTCTATATCTACTGTCGATAGTGGTATGTCCATTCCATCATGTGACTAACCTTCACAAGAGTTAGTTGAGGAAGGTAGGGTCCAAGGATCGTTAAAATAGGAAGTGTGGAAAGGAACGAACCTCTCTGACGAAACGGGCCTACTATACATGGCATAAACATGGTGAATCGGTTCCATGAAGTTGAAGGTACCCATAAGGGATGAATACATTCCGATACTGATATTTACATTTGCCAGCTGAGAATTGTCAACCATGGGGATCAACGGTCCAACCGATGCATTGGGGCTAGCATACACAAAGGATAATTGGTCGACCATCATGATCCTCCCATCATGAGGGAAACAAAGAGTGTGGAAGATGGACGATATGATGACAAACATAGCATAAGTCCAATTTCATCTTAGTAACAAGTTATAGTCGAGGGGCACATCAACCACCTCGACATCCACCTCTACCATCTTCCCACCTAACTGGACCGAAAATATAGGAAGAATATCATGAGGGCAAAAAGAATGACTATCAAAAGTAGTCAACATGGTTCAATATTGAGAGAGGGTTGGAGAGCCGATATCTTTCCAACAGATCAGGGACATCACACATGTTGCAGCACCTTCATCAACAACCACACACTTGATGGTATACTTTGAGTAACCCACATGGATTTTGAATGCCACATGGTAAGGCAAGCAAGGCTTCACATCTGTGACGTCAATCTTGATAAATTTTGAGCCACTGGTGTATAGAGCTCCAGGGTCGACATCGCACAAGTGGTTTGACCCAGATCCTCAACAGTAGAGTAATTCTGGGTGGCTCTAGCATTTGGATTGTGGGTAGAGCACTTGATTACTCCTTTCAAAATACGAGGTAGTGGCTCTAGTTTTTCAATATTCAAGGGTGTCTCTAGAGGAGGAGGAGATTCTAGACCATGTACAATTTGTGGAGAACTGTAATCGCAAGACCGAGTGGCTACATTAATCTGAGAATTTACCATATTGATTCACAAATGGTCATCATCTTGTGTTGGTGGGTTTTGAATCCCACTGACAACATTTTTGGAATTTGAGTAGCTTGAGGCCATGTGTTGATTATGTGGAAAAGTATTCGTCAGCATGACAGGTAGTAGAGATAAGAACCTCACATCTTCCGTGAGTTTGGGGCATAAATGAGTAATATGATCATCTGTACAAATATTATAGGGGAATTTCACCTTACGCCTTTCTTTCTTTCCCTCACCAGCATTTTTATTCGTCCTCTCATTATTACCATTGTACTTGGGTTTATTATTATTCTTCCCACCCTTACGATTATTATTACATCCTTTATTCTTATTCCCACATGGTTGTTGGTTACCATTTGGGTCAGTCGAAGATTGCACGTAATGTACATCTGTCGATTGAGTGGGGTTGGAAGACACAGACGAAGTTGGCCCTCTTGGAGACTGGTTTAGAGACAACTCTTTCAAATGGCTTGTCACCAAGTCTGCGTATTTCACATTGGCGGAGCCTACAATGCCATCGACATGAGGTCCGTGATTTTGTCTAGGGTCATAATTTGACCTCGGTGCATCCAAGAGAATATCATATAGCATCCCAGACTAAGCATATATAATATCTAACTGTTGGGATTTGAAGATTTCTTGTTCCTCAGATGTAACCCCGGATGTAGCAACATCCTTCAAAATAGGAGGTTGTAAAGACTTAAGGAACCACTCTAACAAAAAGTATGGGGGTATGTAGGTCTTGATCAACCTCTTCCATCTATGTCACTCCTAGATGTGATCCAATATATGAGTGGCTTTATCCTAGCATAAGGTCGATAGAATTTCTAGGCCAATATCGTAACGAAACGACAATTGGAAGTGGTTAAGGAAGACTAGCACCATCTAACTAAAGGTCCCGTATACCCCTTTAGGTAGCTAGATATAACATTTCATGACAACCCCTATGAGTGTGAATTGAAATAATATTAACCGAATGGAATCGTTGTTAAGGTAATTTGAAGAGAACCATAAGTGAAAGGTGGTAACGTGATCACCATGGTCCTCTCCATTCTTGCCTTCAAATTTCATAATATCTGAAGGAAGCTTGGTGGGAACAGGGGGCCATGTAGGATCATGACACATATGGTCATTCATCAACTTAGACAAGTCTGGAATTTTGAGTGTGGCCACAAAAGGGAGATGGGGATGCGACATTTGTCCACAAGCTCCCTGGAAATATTGTGTTCAAGGAATCACAACCCATCCAGGGTTCTGGTAAGCACCATGGCCCTTTCCGTGATTTTAAGACCCTCCTCCAGGATGACTCATAAGGGGTTGGTTTGGCATCATTCTAGTAGGAATTTCTAATGAAGGTTATAAAAACTTCCCCCAACCAGAGTGGCTCCGGGTTGGGGGTTTCCCAAGGTGTGAAACTAACCTCCTCCGGGTGTGAATCTAAAGGATAAAGGTGGATTTGTCATGCTAAACGTATTGGTCATAATCGACACAGAGGAGGTGGGTGTAAAGGATGGACTATAAGCTATAGCTTGTCCACCAAGTTGGTTAATCCACCCAGAAGTAACAGGATTAGACTCGGGGTTAAAATAAGGAATGCCTCCCATGGTAGGAGTCGTTTGAGGGATCTGAGAGCCACCAAATGAGAATAGAGTATAAGGAATAGATGTGCCCCCAAGCCCAATTCTAGCATTAGGGCCAACGGCTAGGATGAATGTTGAAAACTGCGATGTAAAATTCGGCATACCATAGGAAAAAGGACTAGAGGCCATCGGGATGGAATGAACATTATATGTCGGTGAGTGACCAAGAGACCCAAATGGGTTCTTGGAAATAGGTTGATTTTTCACTATAGGGTAGGCATCAGTGATGATAGGTGCCCTCGACACTACAACCATTGTGGTTGAAGGAGTCAAAGGAGTACCATTGACTATAGTAGGTGTGGGAGTCAAAGGGCTCCCAATATATTGATGACTTGGTTCAGTACTCATCCTTGTAGAATCACAAGTCTTATAAGTGGAGGTATGTGTACCAGGTTTAATAAATCTACACATTTTAGAAGGCAAAGACTCGAAATGTGGTGGTAACTGTAACAAGCGGTGAGACCTGCAGGGATGCTGGTCTGGCTCCACGATGACTTAAGACACAAGATATAAAAAAAATCCTAAGGCCAACTAGTAATCAAAGAGCACACCAAAAATAATCAAACGACCAATATGCACACAAACATGATAAAGTGGTTGAAAGGGACCTCCCTCCCTAAAGTAGGTATGCCTCGCCCAAGAGGGGTTTGAGACTCCTTGCTGAATATCCGAGGTATCATAATTAGCTATAAGGTCCCTCGTGGGCTTAACAATCAATCATTCAGATCCCCTTGGAGAGGTAATCCTCCATAAAGGTTGTGTGTTGCCTAACCCTTATCTGACTTAGGGTACCTGCAGAATAACCCTTGCAAGTAACCTATGTGGTACCTAAGTCAAGAAACTAATCAACCATGGTATAACCGATGCACAAGCGAACAATCGTATGTCAGTTCCACCATATGGGCAGGGTAGAAAAGCCCAAAACCTTGAAAGAACCGCCTCTCAGGGAGGTAAGGGCGCTAGAAAGATCCTCATACACTAATGGATCCCCATAAATATCTCTGACGCTAAGAAGGTATCGAGGGGATATCCCTTCAACCAACCTCACGCGACCTTGTGCTTAACTTCGGTGTAAGCGGAGTCTCCTGATATTATCGATTATACAATGTATTTCTCCACTCCCTTATTTAGACACATATGTTGATTTAATAACCGTGGAGAATTTTACTCACAAAATCCTATTCCAAGGTACTAAATCCTAAGCTAGTTTGTGCACCCTAGAAAATAAAATCGTTACTAATCAATTTTAAATTATAGCGTTAATTTTAATGGCCTTGCTTACTCAAAAGGTGTGGTCGTGAAACTAGTGATGTTATGACTCAACAAGTAAAATAAATTAATATGAATACAATGCAAAGTCCTAACCTCAATTTCCAATAAATGATATGCTTATTAAAAATGCAATTTTCAATTCAATTATACAATTCTAAATAAAAATGCAATCTTTCTTTACATGCACTAAGATAAATGAACAAGACTCAAGAGATCAAAAATCCAATCAATGTAAAATGCCTAATATTTTTGTATTTTCAATATAAGAAAAATGAAAATGCAAGGATTGAACAATAGCTTGATATAAAGACTCCACTATGTATAGAAAGAGACAAACCAGGTAGGATATCAAGGAGCAAAACACCCAACCCAAGGTGCAAGGACAATCAAAATGAAAAGATTATGAGAAAGGCACCACCCAAAAATTCAACCAAAGACAGGTTTCCTATCATTTCACAAACACTTAACAGTCACTATAGAGACCCAAGAAGACTCAACAATCATTAAAATCTACACAGAAACCACCAAACCCAACAAACAAGAAACAAAGGTTGATGTACACGACTTTTCAAGGGAAAAGTGCATATGTACGCAACTTGCAGTAGAACAACACGCGTATGTACGCGACTGTCAAGCAAAAACCCACGTATATGTGTCAAAAGACAACTAGTCTAAGGAGAAGGTTGAAAGACTTAGACCCATAGTGAACAAAGGTTGTCAAGCAATCATACGACAAGAAAATCAATATGAACAAGATAAATCTAACGAGAAAAACACTCCAAACCCAAAAAAAGAAGATTCAATCCACAGTAGGGTCATCAATTATGTTACGAGGAAAATCTCTCTATGGATAGGGTTAAACCACAACAGACGAAAATGACTGCAGAAATCAACTCTACTCTCAAGTATGCTATATTAACAAATATGCTATCAAGACAAGATAAAATTCCTACCTCGTCCAGATGTTCGATGAAGTCCATCGTTGAGCACTTGACCCAAAGAAATATACCTACAACTAGTCCTCAACAACCAAGACACGTAAGCATATGGTGATAATATATGATGTTAGCATATTCAATAACATAATCCATCAATATTCATAACAAATACGCCCATGGAATAATAATTCAAATATTTGTAAGATTTTAATTGGATGAGAAAAGAGTATTTCTATTAAGATATAATCAACATAAGTGAATAAGTTACAGACTTCCATGTTGGCACGATTCAGAACCAAGAAATTAAGTTCCTTCTAGCTGGACCTCCACCACTTCAATCCTCCACCAAAGGGAATCTCATATAAGAGAGACAATGAAGTTCTCAATCAGTAAGGGAAGAGATTGGGGACTGAACAATGTGTTCAGACTTAAAGGACAAAGGGATGTAGACTCAATGTGAAGTGAATAATTCCTCGAGAGTAACTTTTCTCTCAAAGTTGAATTCTTTATCTTCCTTTCCATAGCTCGAATTTGACCCATTTATAGCCTTCATGTGGAATTGAAGGGCCGAGTCGAAACGTTTCTAGTATATGGAAGGCCAAGGATCATTGATCTCGTGACGCGACATGGATACCCGACACCATTTTTCAATTTTGGGCACATTTCCCGATGTATGTGGGCTGTAGTTGTGAAACCTGCGTATACGCATGTTGTATAGTAGGAAAGGTGTGTATATGTGGAAAAATTATATTTTTATCTCTGGGATTTGTAAAAAGGGACTTCAAGTCTGCGTAGGGAAATGGAAAAAGGCCTTATGTGCAAGATTACATGGGCTGAGGCAAATCTTTCTATAACACATGTCATGCCTTGCCTTGCCAAGCCATGCCATGCCTTTCCATGCATTTCCATAACATGGAATGCCATTGCATGCATTTCCTTTCCATTCCATGCCTTACCTTGCCATGCCATGCATTACCTTGCCATGTTTTTTCATGCATTTGCATGCCATGCCATGCCATGCCTTGCCTTATCATGCCATGCCATTCCTTGTCTATCCATGTCATGCCATGCCTTGCCTTTCCATGTCATTCCTTTCCATGCCTTCTCTTTCCTTTCCTTTCCTTGCCATGACATGCCTTTCCATTCCATGCCATGGCATGTCATGTCTTGCCTTGCCTTACCATGACATGCCTTAACAATCCATGCCATTCCTTTCAAAACCATGCCATGGCATGCCTTGTCTTTCCATGCCATGTCATGTGTTGGGCACTTTAATTGTCTAATTAAATGGAAAATCAAAGTGTTCAATATAAATTGTCAACCTAGGGAAATCTGTTATTTCAAGATAATTATGCATAGTCTATGCTAGATAATGGAAGCATCTCTAATCTAATTGCAGTAGGGAAGTTCTTCTAACAAAATCAAACAAACAATATTGCAGACACAATTGTGCCAATACAGCTGGAGTGCTACAGACTTAAAATCATAATTGCAATCTAAATTGATGAATATACAACACCATGAATTGCCTACCCTATTTAACTTTCTAATTTACTTTTGTAGGAATAAATTATATGCTATTGTTGAAGGGAAATATACTTATTGCAAGAAGCTAATTCACACTTTTAATTCTCCAGAACAAGATTTAAACTTAATGCACAAAAAGGAAAAGTAACTCTCCAGCCATGCTCAACTACTGACTTCTAATTCTCATGATACAAATCTATGCACATTTATCAGGAAGGGACTAAACTGTAACAACAGTTGCATTCATAAACATCTAACAATTATACCAATTGCAATGAAAACAACTAAATCTAGAATTCAAAATAGAGGGGAATCGGTGAAGAAGGTGGGCCCTTTCCTTGTCACTGAATCCACTCAAAGAGATAGATCACAGTATGTTAAAGAAATTCAATCCAGTTCTTCATTCAATTGCCAAAAACATGTTTGAGTACAATAATCGTTCATTTCTTCAGTTCAAGCCAAAATACTAACAACCTTTACATTACAAAAGCTCTACTATTTAAAGTCAGAGTCAATCAGTGTTTAGAAACAGAGCAGTCTTGAGAATCCTCGATTCTCAGGCTATTCATTAGATATCATCAATACCAAATCTTGAATTCTCCTTCCTCAACATCGTGAACTAGCATTCTAATCAACAGGTGTTGCAACAGTCATATCACAATAGGAATGGTGGCGTCTGCTGTAACAACTTCCGAGATTAACAGGCTTTTGTTGTAGCAGTTGTGTAACAGCTTCCAGGATTGATGGTCGTCCATTGCAGCAATCCCATAACAACTTCCTAGGAATTGTGCATAGCTGTGACAGCAGCGACCTGATTCTCGAAGTGGGCTGTTCTATCATTTTGATCATTAGTTGAATTATTTCATGGGTAAAATATGTGATCGTATTCAATCAAACATGCTAAGTAAATGAAAACATAAAAGCAAGATGAATAGTTCGTACCTTGGGAAAAGGGGTCTTAGTGCTCATTATAGTAGTCATTTAGCTTAGGAAATGAGAGGGTTGAATGATCAAAAGGTGTAGTGAAAAAGGGCATTTCAGGGTCCTAACATACCCCGCAACTGAAGACATTGCATGTCCTCATGCAAAAACACATTCAAACCTTATTTTGTAACTGAAGTAGATGAGTATCGGCTCCAGTGAAAAATTGTTAAGAGAATATTCTAAGTGTCGGTAATGAAGAATGATGTGTCAAAAAGAAGAAATCTGTTGTGTCAACCATCTGTTTGGGTTCTTCTTTTCTTGAGAACAGGATCAATTTGAGTTGCTCGAGTAACAACTCGTGAATGAAACAAAGGTTCTTTTTTGCAAGTGGCTGGCATACTAGGTGTTGATTTCTGATGTTGAGATCTCCCCTATTTTGCTGATGTTTGTGTAGAAGGAAGTTCATGTTCAGTCTTGATTGATACATTTGTTGGTCTTGTAGCAACTGGAACTTTGACAACCTCATATCCTTCTTCATAGTAAATTTTGCCACATTCAAAACACATGAGTTCTTTTTCTCTGCCCATAACAACTTTTGTTAGTGGTAGGATGTCCATGGTTATACCTTTTGGATTCTTCTGTCGAGTAACTTCCACTTCCTGTTTCAAGGTTTTTATCTTTGCTTTAAGGTTTTTATTTTCTGTTATCAGTGCCGCAATCTTGGAATTTTCTATATTCTTGATGTTTTGCTCTATTTGGGAAAATAAATTTGCAAGTCGAACATCCTCAGCATGATGTGTAGCTAGTTCTTGTGTAATAGCTATGACTATTGGAACTGGTTCTTGTGGAGAAGACTCGACATGGACATGTGGTTATAATATCTCAAACTCTGGTGGGACAATCTCTTGTGGAGCAGCTAGCTCTTATGTAACAGCTGTATCTGTCAGGACTGGTTCTTGTGTATCAGTCTCGATGTGGATAGTTGACTCTTGCGGAACTGTCTTCGTATCAAGCATAGATGACAGTGGACGAAGAATAGGAACAACCTGCTCCATATTTTTCTTTCCAATTGCAGCTTCAACAGACTTGGTGGACCTGGTTTTTCTCCTAGGTAAAGTAGAAACGAAAGTAGTGGTCTTTTTCTTTGCTATTGGAGGAGGAACAGGATGTTCTTCCTCAATCACACAAGGAGGACATTCTAGTATACTAGGGTCTGAGATAATTTGGATTTTTTCAATGGTCAAAGGATGTACAGAATCATTAGGCAGCAACGATGATTCTGCTGCGCATTCACTTTGAAAGGAGAAGATAGTTTCCTGTAGTTCTGGGCATAAGGCAAAACCTGGTATTTGTACCGCTGGAGAATTCTCTGTTGCAGCAGCCAGAGGGTTTTGTTTTGATCCAATTTGACCAATGGACATCCAAGGTTTTTCTTTGAATGGACATTTCCTCTTCTGTGAAAATGCACAAGTAATGCAAGTAGGTGTTTGATCGGCTATAGCAGTAATAGGAGAATTCTGTGTGATTGTAGTAGCAGTAGGAGTGGTCTGTGCAATAGTTGGTGCCTCAGTAGAGGGGGTAAGTGGTATTGATGGTATTGAGGACCATGCTATTCTTGCTCGCTTTTTAGGTAATGTAAAGGTAGGAGCAAGGTTTTTCTTGTCAGAAGCAAGGGGTTGGATTTCAATAATCGGTGTATCAGCCAAATGCTGTGATTGTGTTCGAGCAGGTCGCTCCTCATCTATTTGTTTTTCCACAGCTACAGGCTGTTGTATTACAAAGTCATCGAGTCTTGTCTGTGTAGAGCCAGGATGGCTTTGGGTTATACGGTTACTCTTCCGAGGCGTCTTACGGACAGTGATAGTAGGAGTTTGGGCTATCGTTGCAGCCGAGTGTAAAGGATCTGGAAGAGGTCCATGGGTTGCAGTTTCAAGGATTGGTGCAGTCCTTTCTAGACTTTCAGACTGTGGCTGGGCTGCTGCAGCAGGTGATGGATTATTATAAATGCCCATACCTCTGCGAATTAAGAGGCCGATGAGTCTGTGATTAGAAACATGCCATATTATGCAATGATTGTAGGAGATAATAAGGGATGTTTATCAATTTCTGATGTCGCAGATGTGATAATAAGATGAAATCAGAAAAATAAACAACTTGGTATCTGCCTTCACAGGTGATGTACCTTTTAAGAATTTTTGAAACTGTCCCCCATGGTTCTAGTAAGGAATTGACGTCTACACCTCTGCCCTTGTTTTGAACTCGCTCAATGTTGATGAGGAACCCCTTCTGTGCGTTCGGGATATGTGTTTTTCTGTTAAACCATTGGTCTCCTGTTCTTGGCAATCCTGTTACAGCAGAAATGCTTGCTTTTGTTACTGGAATCCTTACCCCATTCACCATTGAGTACCCTTCAGTAAGATTTTGACTGAATTCCAATACTTCATCCTCACTAGACTCTTTCAGCTTCTTAAAATACGATATCCAGCCTGCTTGAAGAAATATTTGGTAGGACTCTGGGTATAGCAGTAAACTGTCCAGAGTTGCAGATTCATGTCTCACAACTGATCCTCCCATGATGTTTCTTGAGAGTTACAGGCACGTAGGAGGAGAAGCTATCACCTAAATCAAAGACGCAATAAGCTCGAACATGATTTGCAGAGAGAATACAATGTCTTAGTTAAAAGAAGTGTGGTGGAAAGGTGGTGGATGTGTGTATAAAATTTGGAATGAATAGCTAGATTTACGTCCCCCCCCCCCAACTAAGTGGATTGGCTCCAGGTGTAACCGGTTAGTAAATAGGAAATCATGCTTTTAGATCTTCATTACTTGAACACGTAGGATTAATTACGTACCTCAAATCTTACCACACATAACTACCTATCGGAGTAACCGCACAATCCAACCTCCGTCGGAATGGCACATAATCACTGGCATGATGAAGGATCGTGAGAGAAATGACGACTTGTGCAGAATTGTAGACCTTACTGTAGTGAGCCAACTGAATACTGCCGAATATAAAGTGACGTCATAATAAAGCAATACTTTCTGATAAAAAGCATCAGTAATGTCTAATCAGAGGTGTTGTTTCATGGAAGATTGGAGGGATGGAGCCACAGCATCGGCAAAAATAACGAGTGAAGTGGTCAAGAAAGCACCACAGTAATTAGTGTATCAGCAGGTTATTTTTCAAAAATGTCGGAGGTAGGTGTAACAACGTTGATATCTTCCAATTTATCGGGAAAATGTGTAACATCATTGAATTCGGCCAATTTATCAAAAAAAGGTGTAACAGCATGGAGATCGGCTAATTTATCGGGAAAAGGTGTAACAGTAAGGAGATCAGCCAATTTATCAGGAAAAGGTGTAACATCAAGGAGATCGACCAATTTATCGGGAAAAGGTGTAACAACATGGAGATCAGCCAAACGCTACCTTACTTCAATTCGAGGAAGTTTTTCAACTTCTATGAACACATCGTTTCCTTCTATTCATCAATCTACCTGCACACACAAAATTTCCTGATACCTTCCAAGGCTTTATTAGCATAGTAAAGAAAAATAGAAAAATTTCAACTAAAAACAGAGAAATGCAAAGTTTGTTGAGATTATTTATATACAAAGTTTGAGCAAAAGAAGTCCTAAAGTTCAGAAGGGGAAGGAGAAAGCTCCATTCCGTACAAGAATTGATAATTTGTATCAGTTGTACAACTAGTTTTGAATTCTGCCTTGGACAGTGGACGCTGATACAGATGCAGGCGATGACCATTTGCATGTAAGTGTGTATTGGATCCATCAATAGTAATTAGTCAGGCTGTCCCATTGGGAAAGACGGTGTCTACTTCATAAGGCCCTAACGATCATGTACACAACTTACCTTGAAATTCCTTAAAGCGTGAATTGTACAACAGAGCCCAATCTCCTTTCTGAAATAATTTATTTTTAATGATTCGGTCATGCCATTTTGTTCTTTGTTGTTGAATCACTGTGGTTTGATGGATGGCATCCAAACGATTTTCATCAAGCTCATTGAGCTGTTGTAGTCTGTCTTTTTGTGCCATAGTCAAGTCGAGATTGACGATTGATGTAGTTCTTAAGGTTTTGATTTCGAACTCAATGGGAAAACATGGCTTTTTCCATATACCGGCTCGTAAGGAGAAAAACCAGTTGTGCTCCTCCAAGTAGTTCGGTAAGCCCATAGAGCTTCATGCAGTCTGTCAGACCAACCTTTATGATTTTCTCTCACTGTTTTAGTGAGAATGACTTCAATAACTTTGTTGGTTCTTTCCACTTGGCCATTGCCTTGTGGATGGTATGGAGAAGTTATTCTATGTAAAACATGATATTTATTGAGTAGAGCTTCAAATTTATGTGATGTGAAAGGGGGTCCTCCATCAGTGACCAGTTCTTAGGGAACACCAAACCTAACAAATATATTTTCAAACAAGAACGCTAAAACAACCTCTTCTGATGCTCTGATAAGTGCTTTTGCCTCCACCCACTTGGTCATGTAGTCTGTACAGACCAATATATAAAATTTCTGATTGGAAGGTGGATGAATGGGTCCTACAAAATCCATGGCCCATCTTTCAAAAGGCTCTAACACTAACTGAGGCTGGAGTGGCATCTCATCCCTATGAGTTGGCTGACCCATGTGTTGGAAACTGTCACAAGCTTGGACATAATTCATGGCATCTTGAAATATGCTGGGCCAATAATATCCCATCCTTAAAACTTTATGCCTAGTCCTTTTTGCAGCAAAATGACCCCCACAAGGGCCATCATGGAAATCTTTTAGCAGATCATAAACCTCATCATCCCTCACACATCTCCTGATTTCTTGATCTAGGCCAGTGTAGAAGAGGTATCCTCCTATCCAACTATCCCTAACACTCTTTTGAATAATTTTCCTTATTTCCCTAGGAGATAGGTGGGGAGGTACCTTCCCTGCAACCAAATAATTAGCAATGTCTGCATACCAGGGTGAGTGAGCAGATACTACAAAAAAATGTTCATCATGAAAGGAATCATCTATAGGTGAATTATCATCATTTATATGTAATCTTGAGAGAAAATCAGCAACCACATTTTCTTTTCTTGGTCTATCTACTATAGTGATGTCAAATTCTTGCAGTAGTAACAACCATATTGTCACTCAGGCATTAGTAATAGGTTTATTCATTAGATATTTTATGGCCGTATGATCAATATGGATAAAATTTGGGTAACCAGTTACATAATGCCTGAATTTATTGATTGCATATACTACTGCCAGGAATTCTCTTTCAGTAACTGTGTAATTTAACTCAGCAGAAGCCATGTTCTTGTTGATATAGTATATAGCATAGGGTTCTTTGTCCTCTTGTTTCCCTAGTACTGCACCAATTGCAGTGTCTGAGGCATCTGAAGAAATGTGAAAAGGCAAAGCCCAATTGGGCCCTCTCAAGATGGGATTTGTAGATAATCTTTGTTTAAGGTCTGCAAAAGACAATGCACAGTATTCAGTCCAATGAAAGTTAACATATTTTGTTAGTAAGAAAAACAATGTAGAGGAAAGTTTAGAGAATTTTTTTATGAATCTTCTATAATACCCAACATGTCCTAAAAATATTCTTACCTCTTTCTGAGTTGATGGAGTTGGAATGTCCAAAATTACCTAGATTTTGGATGGATCTACCTGAATCCCTGCATAAGAGATGAAATGTCCCAGCACTACCCCTTCACGCATCATCATATGGCATTTTTCTGTACTTAAAGAGAGATGAGACTGTTTACATATTTTGAGCACTTTCTCCAAATTAGACAAAGCGTCTTCGAAATCAGTCCCATAAGGAGTAAAATCATCCATGAATATTTCCATACAATCATTCACCATATTAGAGAAAATACCAATCACAACTCTCTGGAAAGTGCCTGGTGCATTACCCAGGCCAAATGGGAGAACCTTGTAGGAAAATGTTCCCCAAGGGATGGTAAAGGTGGTGTTATCTTGGTCCTGTGGGGCAATTTGTATCTGGTTATAGCCACTGAATCCATCTAGGAAAGAAAAATATTTCTTTCCGGCTAAGTTATCTAAAACTTGATCAATAAATGGTAGAAGGAAATGATCCTTTTGCGTTGCCTTATTCAGGGCTCGATAGTCCACACACACTCTCCACTTACCATTATTTTTAGGCACAATTACCAATGGTGATGCCCACTCACTGTCTGATATAGGATAGATGAATGCGGCATTAAGAAGCTTCTGAAGTTCTTCTTTAACAATTTCTTTAAGGTTTGGGTTCATCCTCCTTTGCGGTTGGAAAATGGATTGACATTCTTCTTTGATGTATATATGGTGGGTGCATAGCTTAGAGGGTATGCCTTTAATATCCATGTAATCCCATGAAAATACTTCTTTATGTTCAATCAGTAAATTCATCAGTCAACAAGTTTCAGCACTGGAAAGATCGGGATTGATGTTCAAGGTTTTTCCAGGTTCGATTTCCACAGTGACGCTTTTGGAACTGATTTTGGGAAATAATTCAGCTGTTACTATTTCATCATCTACTGTTACAGTGTTTGTTGTTACAATGATTGTTGTTACCACTGAATCACTCTGATTGTCAGCAAGTTCCGAGTTCATTTCTTCTGGGGCCATAGGGTCAAAGACTCTGATTAATTAGTGGTGTGTGTGCTATGTAACGACAGAGGGGTCACAAATAAAACAGTTGATTAACTCATCCTCTATCTCATCCTTAAAACTCAGGGCCTTTCCTATAGTTAGCACAGGAAGAGCACTTTCAGCCTCAGTGTCTATCCATAGAGAATTTTTCAGGTTCTGTACTGGGTGTAGCATGAGGATACAGGGTAAGTTTTTTTGTGTCATAACCATCAGAGATGGTCATAGACAACCTATGAAGGCGTCAGCTATGGCTAACCATGGTCGTCCCAAAATTAGAGGATGGCCTCCCAGACTGGATTTGGGCTGCAACACGACAAAATCAACAGGATACTCCCATGACTCTACTGAAATAACTAAGTCATCGATTACTCCTTCTGGTTTGATGGTAGAGCGATTAGATAATTCTAGAACAGTAGGAGTAGGTTGGATTTTTGTTCTGAGTTGCAGCAACTGCGTAGTTTCTATTGGCATGATGTTAATTGCTACCCCTAAATCAACTAATACATGCTGAATAGATGTATGTTTGATTTTAACTATGACAGTCGGGTTTCCTGGGTCGCCATATTTAATAGGTGGATTTTTTCCTAGCATTAGCTCAAACAAATCCCCCACTACATGCACTGCGAGGGGATCCTTAGGTTTTCGTCTAGGTTTTATGATACAAAGATCCCTCATGGTCTTGGCATAAATAGAGACATCCCTTATTGCTTGTAGTAGTGGAATATTAACCTGCAGATTTTGCAATTCTCCAAGGAGATTGAAAGATGGTAATTCCAGAGGCTTAGCAATTTTCAATCTTTCAGGGAATGGTGGGTCTGTTGATTCTAGAATAGGCTGGTCAATTTCTTCTGTATCAGCAAATGGTTTTTCCCCTGATTCCTTATCTGATTCTGAAGATGGAGCATCTTCGACTATTGGCTCAACTATTCTCCCTGATCTTAAATGTATTTCATCATAGGGCATAGGAGTAATAGATAAGGCTAGCACATTAAGTATGTCTATGTTTTGAACGACCTTATTATTTGGGTTTGGGTTAGGTTGCACAGGCATCTGAGGTCGTAAGGGAGGATTGTTTGGTGAGTTATTGGGAGGCAATTGCAGCTGTTGCTGCTGGTATGGAGGTTGGAACTGATGTTGAAAGAAGTTTGATTGGTGTTGGGTTGGATAACTGAGTTGTTGTTGAGGACCTCTCGCATATGGGTTTCATTGTCCATTGTGATTCGATTGTTGTGGCATAGGTAACCATGCATTGGGATCCTAATAAAAGGGTGGCATTTGGTTTGGAGGGGGAGAATTCGACTGACCATATGGTAGCTAATTGTTCCAATAATTAAATGCTGGAGGAGAGAATTCATAATTCATACCTTGACCTCTTAGCTGCCATTGTCTTCTTTGTGTGATCAGATGGACAACCTCTGCTTCCTCATTATTTGCTTTCAATGATGCTTTTACCCCTGGTAGATAAGGACATTGGTCAATGGCATGGTCTAATTCACAAATAATGCATACCTAGACACTGTTCAGTGGGCACTCCCTTGGTGGATGTTTCTTCCTGCATTTTGGACAGAAAATGCATAATACTTGCTCTGGTTCTGCTTGTTTCTGTTTGACCTACAAAGTATCCATTTGTGAGGAAAAAAAATTAATCATCTATTTTTTGAAACTTTCTAACAGATTACCTATTTCTGCTCTTGTTTCTCCTCCATTTGCCTATTTTTGTACCCTTGAAAAAGTAGTATCCTTGGTAGTTGACTTATTTCTTGTAGACCCTTGAGAACATATTTTGCATAGGTCTACAGTGTCCTCATAAGATTCCTTAGATATATCTCCTTTACCAAGCATATTCATCATATCTAAGTAATCTTCTCTAACTCCTTTTAGAAAAATGGTTTTCATAATGTTCTTACTCACATATGGATGGCCAGACCGATGTAGATTGTATTGGAGTCGCTCCACAAAGTATTCAAGGGTCTCATCCTCCTTCTGTGACATTTTGAACAGCTCCTCTCTGCATTCCCTTATTCGACAGTAGTCTTGGTATTTGTGTAGGAAAATCTGCCTCATTTGCATCCATGTTGAGATGTTTTCCCCTCCAAGGCTCATGAACCATCTTAATGCATTTCCTTTTAATGTGGCTGGAAACAGTTTGAGCTTCTGCGCAGTGGTAGTGTAGTCATAGCTTCTACACAAAATGTCAAATTCAAATAGAAACTCATCCGGATCTTCAGTAGATAATCCATGAAAATTTGGGAGAGCCGAGAGAGGTATGTTTTTCATAGGAGCCATCCCTCGTGTGGGGACATTAGAAATAGGAAAAACCAGGGTAGAGATAGTGTTTTCATTGTTTACCTGATCCTCGTTGTTCTGTGGATTCTCTTGGTAGAGCTTTTCTTCATTATCCCCTTGATTCTCCATATGTTCTCTCTGGTTCCACTCAATATGAACAACGTCCCACTCTTCCTTAGTGACTATCTGACTGTTGATCTGATAAACAACTTCTTCCAAGTTTTCTCGGTTTGAGGCTATACTGCCTTGATCCTCTATGTTCTCTAGTGTTGCTTGTTGATTTGTTGGTGACAAATCTTCAGCTTCACTTTCAGCTACAACTTCAGCTTCAGCGCTTGAGGAGAACGATGTTTCAAGAGGGGGTATTTCTGTTGATTGTGGATCACGTCCTCTTGGAGGATTGGCAGGGAAAAATATGGATCCTGAAGAAGAATCTGCTCTAGCTATAATCTCTTCAACAATGTTCTGTCTTCCCAGAATGTTAGGATTTCTTCCTCCACGTCCTCTGGTGCCTGCATTGTTAGTATTTTGGGGGGTTAATTCTCGCATTTGGTGATTCATGCAGACTATTCATTCCTAAAAAAAAAACTAGTTTTCTTACCAAAATCTACAATTATCTTCCCCGACAATGGCGCCAAAATGTTGGGCACTTTAATTGTCTAATTAAATGGAAAATCAAAGTGTTCAATATAAATTGTCAACCCAGGGAAGTATGTTATTTCAAGATAATTTTGCACAGTCTATGCTAGATAATGGAATCATCTCTAATCTAATTGCAGTAGGGAAGTTCTTCTAACAAAAACAAACAAACAATATTGCAAACAAAATTGTGCTGATACAACTGGAGTGATACAGACTTAAAATCATAATTGCAATTTAAATTGATGAATCTACAACACCATGAATTGCCTACCCTATCTAACTTTCTAATTTACTTTTGCAGGAAGAAATTCTATGCTATTGTTGAAGGGAAATCTACTTATTGCAAGAAGCTAATTCACACTTTTAATTCTCCAGAACAAGATTTAAACTTAATGTAGAAAAATGAAAAGTAACTCTCCAGCCATGATCAACTACTAACTTCTAATTCTCATGAGACAAATCTATGCGCATTTATCAGGAAGGGCTAAACTGTAACAACAGTTGCATTCAAAAACATCTAACAGTTAAACCAATTGCAATGAAAACAACTAAATATAGAATTCGAAATAGAGGGGAATTGGTGAAGAAGGTGGGCCCTTTCTTTCTCACTAAATCCACTCAAAGAGATAGATCACAATATATTAAAGAAATTCAATCCAGTTCTTCATTCAATTGCCAAAAATATGTTTGAGTACAACAATCATTCCTTTCTTCAGTTCAAGCCAAAAGACTAACAACCTTTACATTACAAAAGCTCTGCTATTTAAAGTCAGAGTCAATCAGTGTTCAGAAATAGAGAAGTCCTGAGAATCCCCGATTCTCAAGCTATTCATTAGATATAATCAATACCAAATCTTGAATTCTCCTTCCTCAACATCGTGAACCAACATTCTAATCAACAGGTGTTGCAGCAGCCATATCACAACAGGACTAGTGGCATCTGCTGTAACAGCTTCCAAGATTAACAGGCTTCTGTCATAGTAGTTGTGTAACAGCTTCCAGGATTGATGGTCATCCATTGTAGCAATCCTGTAACAACTTCCTAGGAATTGCGCATAGCTGTGACAACAATGACCCGATTCTCGAAGTGGGTTGTTCTATCATTTTGATCATTAGTTGAATTATTTCATGGGTAAAATATGTGATCGTATGCAATCAAACATGCTAATTAAATGAAAACATAAAAGCAAGATGAATAGTTCGTACCTTGGGAAAAATGGTCTTAGTGCTCGTTATAGTAGTCATTTAGCTTAGGAAATGAGAGGGTTGAATGATCAAAAGGTGTAGTGAAAAAGGGCATTTCAGGGTTCTAACATCATGCATTGTGTTTCCTTGCCTTACCATGACATGCCTTGCCAATCCATGCCATGCCTTGCCAATCCATGCCATGCCTTTCCAAGCCATCCCATGGCATGCCTTGCCTTTCCATGTCATGCCTTGCCATGTCACACCTTGCATTTCCATGTAATGCCTTGCCTTTCCTTTCCATGAAATTCCATGCCATTCCTTGCCATGCCATGTCTTGCCTTGCAATGCCATGCCATGAATTTCCTTTCCATGCCATTCCATGCCATGGAATTCCACGGAATGTCTTGCCTTTCCTTACCATGACATGCCATGTCATGGCATGCCTTACCTTTCCATGCAATGCATTTCCATGCCATGCCTTAACTTTCCATGACATGCCTTGTCAACATATACCATTATATGTCATTTCCATGCTATGTCATTCCATGCCTTGCCATGCCATGTTATGCCATGCCTTGCCTTTCCATTCCATGCCATGCCATGCCTTTCCATGCCATGCCTTTCCTTGCCATGCTATGCCATGCCTCGCCATGTCATGTCATTGTATTCCTTTTCCTACCTTGAATTTCTATGACATTCCATGCCATGCCATCCCATCCCATGCCTTGCCACACCATGCCATGACATGCCTTTCCTTTCCATGACATGCCTTTCCTTGCCATGACATGCCTTGCCAAGCCATGCCATGGCATGCCTTTCCAATATAACAAATGATATTAACTGAGTTCAAACAAGTCAATGGGAAGTCCCAAACACCACAAATCAACAAATAAACTATAGTTGTTATAAAACTTGTTGGAGGATCTCCGGGACTAGGTTTTTTTCTCAATGAGGCATAGTGAAATTTTTGAACAAGAAGTCAATTTTTAAGAACACTATATTGAGTAATTGCGGGTAGTGTGGTCACATGGACCTTGGCCAAACAGACTTGTAGGAGCTTACGAAACTTCATTATGATGCTCATTTTGGATTTTATGCCCCTGTAACAAATTGGAAACATGTCCTTGAGTGGCTTGAGGAAGAGAGTTGAAACTCACGATAAAAATCAAACTGAGAATCGGATGGATGAACCGTCCATTGCATTGGATCCAGAGCACCATTTTTCAGGTAGTGGAGCCCTTCCATTGTCATTTCTTTAACCAAAATACTGTTTCTTGGAGGATCTCCAACACTAAGGTTTTGCCAATGAGGTATGGTGCATTTTTTGAACTAGAGGTCGATTTTCAAGAACACTGTGTCGAGAGATTATTGGTAGCATGGTCAAGTGGGCCTTGTCCAAATATACTTTTGGGAGATTATGGAACTTTGTTATGATGCTTGGTTTTGATTTTATGTCCCTGGACCAAATTGGTGACATTTCCTTGAATGGCTTGAGGAAGTGAGTTGCAAATCACGATAAAAATCAAACCAAGACTCAGATGGAGGAACCATCAGTTGCATTGGATCCATAGCACCAGGTTTTAGCTAGTGGGGCCCCTCTGTTGTCATTTTATTGACAAAAACACCATTGTTGTTGGATCTATGAAACTAAGGTTTTTCTCAATGCTTATTACATAGTTTGACAATTTAACAACCATAAAATGAAGCCAAATTTTCAATAATTCATAAATCTAAAATATTTGTTCAATTATTCCTTTTACATACCTATGGCCATTCAAGGAAAGTCACGGCATGGAAAGGAAAGGCATGGAATGAAAAGTTAAGGAAAGGCAAGGCATGGCATGGAAAGTGAAGGCAATGCAAGGCATGGCATGGAAAGGAAATGCATGGCATGGCAAGTGAAGAAAAGGAAAGGAATGGAATGGAAAGTGAAGTAAATGAAAGGCAAGTTAAGGCATGGCATGAAAAGTGAAGACAATGCAAGGCATGGCATGGCATGGAAAGGAATGGCATGGAAAGTGAAGGAAATGCAAGAAATGGCATGGAAAGGCTAGGCATGGCATGGAAAGTGAAGGAAATTCAAGGCATGGAAAGGCATGGCATGGCAAGGAAAGGCATGAAATGGAAAGGAAATGCATGTCATGGCATGACATGGAATGGAAAGTGAAGGCATGGCATGGAAATTGAAGGAAAGGAAAGTCATGGCATGGCATGGTATGGAAAGTGAAGGAAAGGAAAGGCATAGCATGGAAAGGCAAGACATGAAATGGAAAGGCAAGGCATGGAATGGCATGGCATGGTAAGGCAAGGCAATGTAAGGCATGGCATGACAAGGCAAGGCAAGGCATGGAAATACAAGAATAACATAACAACCATAAAATGAAGCCAAAATTTCAATAATTTATAAATCTAAAATATATGTTCAATTATTCCTTTTACATACCTATGGTCATTCAAGTGGACCATCATGATCACTTCTAATATTGACGGTCTCCATTAAGTTCTCATGCTCATAGTAAGGAGATAAGTATCATTCCTTTCATGAGTTCTTACTTGGAATTGTTTGTATTTGTAGGTTTGTACCAACAAACAAGTTTGTAAAGTGGTATACGACTTCACCTGGTCTATAATCTTGAAATACATAACCACCTTTCTTCTGTTTTCTTTCATCTTGTGTCATATATTCTCCTTTAATAACCATCAACCCAATCAGAAATTCAATGCCTTTAGAGTCTATTACTGATCGCATGAGGGTATGCTTTCCATCTAAGCAGTGTGTCATCCAATAATCAGTGCCCCATTCATCACCTCTTGGGGAAACCACTGCATATATTTTCCTTGCAAAAAATGGAGTGAAAACACGTGAGTCCACTAAATGACCAAAACATAAAACATTGAAGCTAGTTATTGAAAATTTAATAGAAGGTTTCAATGAACCTGACAATATGAGGTATGAGACATGATCATAATCTCCTGAAATACTCGATTGGTCCTCCCCCAACTGGGATAATTCCACAGTTATACATTGACCAATGGGGAATGATACACGATCCCATCTATCAACCTGTACTATCGATTGAGAATCATCCTATTCATTACTACTACATGGACCACAAAATCAAGAGAGTTTCTGCATCTATATTTCAACTATTGCATTGTCTGATGTTCTAACTGAATGGAATCCATGAGTTTCCTGGATTGTTTTTCATTCATACCACTATTATCGATCTACATTGACTACATCCAAAAAATATCTATGTACATGTCATTTCCTGTGTGTTTGATCTTCACGGGTTCCTGTTCCTTCTCCCATTACTAAAGAACATCATTGAACAATGTATTTCACATCTCGAATAAGGGAAGTAGTTGTGAAATTCATTTATTTCTTGCATAATTCTATTTTTATGCATGCATATGCTCCATCATGGTCCCCTTTTTTGTCCTTGGACTCAAAATAGAAAATTGTGTGGGGGGGAGGGGGAGGGAGGGATGGAGGGAGGGAAAGAGAGGGTGGGAGGAGGGAGAGAAATAGATGGAGAGAGAGAGAGAGAGAGAGAGAGAGAGAGAGAGAGAGAGAGAGTCTAAGAGGGGGGATATAGAGAGGGAGTGGATGCAAGAGTGTGAGGCATGTAGAGGTAAGGCCTAGGTCTAGGTCATGGTTTAAGTCTAGGTATAGGTCTAGGTCTTGACATGCCTTTCCAGGTCTAGGTCAAGGGAATTTATTGCCTTACCATTCCTTGCCTTACAATGTATCACTCTTGCTAGTGTGTGAGAGTGGGAGGGAGAGAGAGGAAGACAAAGAGGAGAGGTAGAGAGTGAGTGTGTTAGAGTTTGGGAGGGAGAGAGAGGAAGACATAAAGTGGGGATAGAAAGTGTGTGTGTGAGAGTGTGGGAGGGAGAGAGAGGAAGACAAAGAGAGGAGGTAGAGAGTGAGTGTGTTAGAGTGTGGGAGGGGGAAGAGAGAGGTAAACAAAGAGGGGATGTAGAGAGTGAGTGCGTTAGAGTGTGATAGGGAGAGATATGAAGACATAGAGGGGGGATATAAAGTGTGTGTGCGAGAGTGTGGGAGGGAGAGAGAGGTATACAAGGAGGGGAGGTAGATAGTGAGTGTTTTAGAGTGTGGGAGGGAGAAAGGAAGACATAGAGGGGGGATAGAAAGTGTGTGTGCAAGAGTGTGGGAGGGAGAGACAGGAAGACAAAGAGGAGAGGTAGAGAGTGAGTGTGTTATAGTGTGGGAGGGAGAGAGAGGAAGACATAGAGAGGGGATAGAAAGTGTGTTTGTGAGAGTGTGGGTGGGAGTGAGAGAAAGGCATAGAAGGGAAGTAGAGAGAGTGTGTAAGAGTGTGAGAGGGAGAGAGAGGAATATAGAGAGGGGGGTAGAGAGAGAGGTAAATGTAGGAGAGAGGGGTATATGTAGGAGAGATAGTGGGATGGAGGGGGAGAGAGAGAAGGAGGAGAGGGGGAGTGATCTAGAATTGGATCTAGGAGGCTTCTAGGTCTAGAAAAGGCTCAAACATCAAAGTTCTCGGAATCAGACGAAACTAATTCCATTGCGTCTGTCTCATCGCGCTGATTCCGGTAGGATATTTACTTTCTCAAATGGATGTTGTATGCGAGAGTTATCACACTTTGACCGTTTTCCCAAACATCTAAAAAGTCAACAGTGAAACTAGAAAAAGTCAATGCTGACGTCAGCATGACATCACCATGCTAACATCAACATATTGACATGTGGCAACACAACAGAGGGGTGACTGGACAGTGAGAGGGACTAGTAGCATGTTGACATGTGGCATTGTGGAGGACCAATGAAAGGGTGCCATGTGGCCCAGACATGGGCTGCCACATGGCACCCCATCACTAGTTGAGTGGGAAAAATTGTATTGGAGCTCACGGGGTTCAACCCCGTGACCTATTGGCTAACTAAAGATTTGAGAAATGACCAAATGCCAACGCGCCCACACCATTTGTTGTAATTTAAAACGCACTTTATTGTTAATAAAGTGTATGCATTAAGTGTTGGGAGGAAAGGGGCTAGGGCTTAGGTTTAATTATTGTTACATATAACCATAGGGGTACGGGCGCCATGTATCTAACCACCAGTGCGCATTGTTAGTACCTTCCACCAAATGTTTCGGGGGTTGGAACCTTGGGGTAGGCGCACCTTAAGGGCGCTGTCCTATACATAGATGCATGTGACCTCAATATAGAGCACGCACCCAACCCTAGGGGCTAATTTTGATATTTTGTTACACAGGTGGGTTTTTAACCATATGTATTGGATTTTTATTGATTTTTAGGCCTGTTAATGGACATTTTGGCCATTTTTGGGAGATATTGAGCTCTTTTTGAGCCCAGATTTTGGGAGGAAGTTGGGGATGGATAACCAACTTCAGATCTATAAAAACCAGGCCTGTTTGAGGCCATGGAGGAGATCCAGATCAGAGTTATGCTGAAGCAAAACCAAGGCAAAGACATTTTTATGCAGGGAAGCTGTTGAGGAGAAGACGCTTGCGGGCCATTTCTGGGAGCTCCGGTCATTCGTTTTATGTGTCATTTCTTCTACTGGGTTCTAGTGATCTGGAAGAACATGACTAGATCAATCTTGTAGCCTTATGGAACTGCTGTGATGTAATTATTTATCTTTGAATAGAAATAAAGAAGCCTCCCCCACTGAGACAAAGACCCGGAGACGTAGGCAATTTTGTTCCGAACTCCACTATCATTTCTCTTGTTATGGTTTGTTGTTCTTATTGCTTTAGTTCAGATCTATATTTTGTATTATGGATGTGATATATTGTCTCATCTTCATCTTATTTCATTATCTTCTTAAATGGTTAATAAACACATGAAAAAATAACTCAACCACAATCATTAAAAGATCTTTTCGAATCAGGTAGAGAGAGGGGGAGGAGGGGGTGAGAGGGGGAGAGGGGGAGAGAGAAATACAAAGAGGATGGGTAGAGAGAGTGTGATAGGGAGGGAGAGGGAGATAGAGAGGGAGGTAGAGATGGGGGGTAGAGAGAGGGGTAGTTTGAGGAAGGGAAGACTAAGAAAGAGGGAAAGAGGAGGGAAGAAGGGGGGAGACGGAGGAGGGGGGGGAGAGAGATAGGAGGGGGGAGGGAAAGGGAGGGATGGAGGAGGGAGATAAATAGATGTATGGAGAGAGAGAGGGAGAGATTTGAAGAGGGTGGATACATAGAGGGAGTGTATGCGAGAGTGTGAGGCATGGAGAGGCAAGGTATAGGTCTAGGTCTAGATCATGGTCTAAGTCTAGGTCTAGGTTTTGACTTGCCTTTCTAGGTATAGGTCAAGGGCATATCTTTATCTTACCATGCCTTGGCTTGAAATGTACCACTCTTTCTAGTGTGTGAGAGTGTGGGAGGGAGAGAGAGGAAAAAAAATAGGGGAGGTAGAGAGTGAGTGTGTTAGAGTTTGGGAGGAAGAGAGAGGTAGAAAAAGAGGGGAGGTAGAGAGTGAGTGTGTTAGAGTGTGGGATAGAGAGAGAGGAAGAAATAGATGGGGAATATAAAGTGTGTGTGTGAGAGTGTGGGAGGAAGAGAGGTAGACATAGAGTGGAGGTATAGAGTGAGTGTGTTAGAGTGTGAGAGGAAGACATAGAGGGTGGATAGAAAGTGTGTGTGAGAGAGTGTGGGAGGGAGAGAGAGGAATACAAAGAGGGGAGGCAGAGAGTGAGTGTATTAGATTGTGGAAGTGAGAGAGAGGAAGAGATAAATGGGGGTTAGAAAGTGTGTATGCGAGAGTGTGAAAGGGAGTGAGAGAAAGGCAGATTAGGGTAGTAGAGAGAGAGTGTGAGAGGGAGAGAGAGGAAGATAGAGAGGCAGGTAGAGAGAGAGAGGTAAATGTAGGAGAGAGGGGTATATGTAGGAGATATATATGAGAGATAGTGGGATGGATGGTGAGAGAGAGAGGCAGG
>ML785746.1:30981-46537 GCA_009831015.1 Picea engelmannii
GATAAATAGAATGGGGGGTAGAGAGAGTGAGAGGAAGGGGGGGGATACAAAGGGATATAGAGAGGTGGAATATAGAGAAAAAGAGTGGTAGAGAAAGTGATACCGAGACTAACAACGAGGAGAGAGAGAAAGGGTGGGAGATATGTGGAAGGGAGAGGGGAGGGAGGGATAAAGGGGCAAAGAGAGAGAGAGAGAGAGAGAGAGAGAGTGGGTTTGAGTTTCTAATTCATGTCTTGTCTAGGTATTTCTAGGTATTTTCATGCCTTGTGATGTCTAAGTCTTTCCATGTCTAGGTGTTATCATGTATAGGAGTGTGAGGGAAAGAGATGGAGATAGACAGGGGGTAGAGAGGGAGAGTGAGAGGGAGATAGAGAGGGGGGGTAGATTTAGGAGAGAGAGAGAGAGAGAGAGGGAGGGAGGGACGAGGGAGTGACTTATAAGAGTGTGTGTGTGTTCCTACACTGTGTGTGTGATATTAAGAACACACACACGTTATTTTAAATTCATTTTTTTGGGGCTGGATTAACAACATGTATGCTGACTTGGTTGGCTTATATTTAGGTTCGGGATGACAAACCTAGTGGTTCGGTCTACAAATTGATAAAAACCTCCATTTTTGTGAATACCCCTCTATATCTCTTTCTTTGACGTTATTTTTATATAATCTAAACAATTCAATTGTTGACGAAACTATAGACATAGATAGAGTCGACTATGCCTATTTAAAATATATATTTTTTTTTTTAAATTAATATTGTTTACTACTTTTAATCTATTTTTGTTTTCACATATATCAAAATCCTAGAATACATACCTCTCTTATTTCTGCTATAATTTTTTTTCGGCTTAACCATTTATCAAATGCATTATATGCGACACTAGAGGAGATCAATATCTACGATCTAAGAAAAATTTATATTTTTTTGATCATTTTAATACCCTCTTAGCCTTCACGAACAAAAGAAATTGCAATTTCAGGCATACGTTGACTTTGATCATTTAAAAAAAATATTAAATTAATATTAAAAATTTCAAAAAAGTACACAACACAAAAAAATGGGGTCTCTACAAGTGTACAAGTTTTTGGAAAAAATTCCATCATTAAGGTATTCAACACCTACACGAACAAAAACATATACCTTATATTTTGCTGGAAAAATAAGATACCACTATTAGAAAAAATTAAATTTGACATAGTTATTCACAATTTCTATGAATAAAATTTGTATATTGAGAAAGCTAATTCAATTTCCTATGCTTCATATTCTTACACCATATTCAAATTTATTGCAAAAGTACCTTGAGTAATCCATCCAAGTTAACAGATTGTTGTTTTTCCAGGTTTGCATTGCAACTAACATGTCATGAGAGACCATCATTAGATTGCACTCACCCATATCATATTCAACACATGCACTAATGAAAACATATGCATTATATTTTTCTTGAAAAATAACATACCATTGTTATAAAAACTCAAGTTTCACATAGTTATACACAAATTCTATAAATAAAAATTATATATTGAGAAATATAAATAAAAATTATATATTGAGAAAAGTAATTCATTTTCCTAGATTTCATCGTTTTACACCATATTCAAATTCATTGTAAAAGTACCTTGAATAATCCATCCAAGTTAAAATATTTTTGTTTTTCCATTTTTCGTTGCAGCTAATGCATCATTAGAGACCATGGTTATCTTGCACCCACCCTAAGTAATTTTGGAAACTAGTAACCACACTATTGGAAACCAATGATATCACTTTTGGAAACCAAGGATCACCTTTTTGAAAACCAATAATCACACTAATAATCACTCTTTTGGAAACTGATAATCACACTTTTGAAACATGATTTAAGTCTAGATTATCACCAAATAGACTAATTTAATGAAATGAGGGTTGAGTATTCTTATTGATTTTAGAGTTTATTCCTTATCTTAACAAATTTAAATCCACCATTTTATCTTCATGTGATTTACAAAGTTATTACTCACATTTTGTTGGATAATTGCACAAAGTCATCTAAAACTACCATTTATGCATTTTTCAATTTACTAACATGATTATGTTAAAAAAATTTCAATACTTCCCAAAATTCATCTCCTGATTAATTCTAAAGAAATAAATGAAAAATTATAATGTGAAAATAAAATGGCAAAAATGAAGTGGAAAAAAATTAACAGTGCCGCAAAACTAACTCAACACCTTGTTTTTCTATGAAGAGGAAAGGTAAGGACAACAAATGGATATGTAAAAATTGCACTAAATCAAATATCATAAAATACACCAAGATTATATACCATAGCATGTCCAATATACAAATTTAAATTCATATCACATATTTTATGCTCACCTTCAAGATTACACCAAGATTATTGATCCGAAACATATTTGCAGAACAGAATGAATACAGATTATTATCAAAATATTCTTAACATGGAAGAACATATATACAGTAAAACCAGTTTCTATTAAATAAGGAAATAATCTGAAACTGTAAAATGCAGCAGAAACAAGCTTGCTAGACTGGTGGCGGCTTATCTCTGAGAAGAGATGTGATGGCTATGCTCATTCAAAAGAAGATGATTACAATGAGGCTTTGAAGGAATTTTTTACAATAAACAAGAATGACAAAAGGTTACAATGAGGCTCTGAAGGCCTTTTTACAATAAGAAAGAATGCCAAAAACCCTAGACATCCAAAAACCTAACCCTAGGAGATGAAGTGCCAAAAGTCATGTGGGCCCCGTTTGGGTAAGTTAGTACATCAACTTCCCGGGGTCGTAACTTTTTCATATGATATTTGTTTAGGTCGCATGATAGATCATTGGAAATATATTGAAGAGGATATTCGTTATGACTGTGGTGAGCCCTAAAAAGTGTTGTTTAGGGCCTCAAAATGGCCCTGCAAGTCAGGGACCCGAAAACTATGGAAAAAACTGCCAAACTGGAAAACTGCCAAAATGAGCCAGTTGGAATAGGTGGGAGGCCATCAAAATCCATATGGATCAATAATCCCCCATTAGGAAGAAATGGTATCCATTGTGTTGAGTTCCCCCTTCAGATGAGAAAATTTTTGTTGAATTTGGCCCCGGGTGAGCCACTTTCCTTGGTGCAGGAGTTGCCCTGCTTTGACAACTCGATAAAGATGGATCCTTTGGTGGTGAGTGCCCTTGATCTGTTTGAACACAATATGATCACTGGATGTCTGTTGGATGTAGTGAGGGTTGATCTCTATTGGTTTTAGTTTTTCTGTTATCTCTGAGGTGTCCAATAATGGTGGGAAATACGGTTGAAGGATATCCACGTTAAACACTGGGTGCAAGCCAAGGAAAGGAGAAATGTTGATCTTAAAAGTATTATCACCCACAAACTTGGTGATGGTGCATGATCCATAATGGAGTGGGAGAAGATTTCAATGGGGTCCTATAAGGCTCTCTTTCTTCAAGTGCAACCAAACTTTGTCGCCCACAAGAAACTTATGTGGCACCCGATGTTGATCATGGTGCTACTTGTATTTGTCATTGGACTTTTGTAGGATATCCTGAACCTATTGGAGGATGTGTTGGATCCGCTCAATGAATTGGGTGGCTTTGTTAACTTCAGTTGGAGTAGGAGATGAGTCGGTCGAGGTGAACTCAAGGGGTAGTGAAACATCTATGGGACCCAATGGTTGGAATCCCAACCCCACCTAAAGGGGGTTGTGTCTAGTTGAGATATGCAGGGCTCGGTTGTAGCTATGTTGAACATAGGAGAGACTCTCATCCCATGTGTGAGGTTGCTTGGAATTATACATGCACAGGATATGCATGATCATTCGATTTACGACCTCAGTTTGGCCATCTATCTAGGGGTGGAAGGTCATGTATTTGGTGAGCCTGGTGTCTAGCAGTGACTAGAGGCTTGACTAGAATGTGCTGAGAAATCGACTATCCCAATCTAAGACAATGGTTTATGGGATTCCAAGATGTACCCAGACTCATTCAAAGAAGATCTTGATAGTGACCTCTACTGTGATGCTCTTCTTGTAGGCGACCAGAATCACCATATTGGAAAAGCGATCCAAAACCACAAAAACACAGTCATTGCCCCGCTTGGTGGAAGGGAGGCCCAACATGTAGTCCATTTTGATGTATTCCCATGGTCTGTCAGGAGTAGGCAAAGGGGTGTACATGCATTGTTTCTTATTGGTTGGTTTGGAAATCATGCAGGCAATGCAGGACCTAATATACTTATTGACCTCCTGTCAAAGTTTCAGCCAGTAGAAATGTTTTTGCAGCATTGCCACTGTCTTTTCTACGCTGAAGTGTCCCACCACCCGACTGTAGTGGGCTTCCCAGATCAGCTTCGCTCGCTCGCTTGATGGAACATAGATATGGCCCATACTGTTAGCACTAGGAATCACCCTCAAAATTTAGTGAGGATAAGCCCAGTACCCATCAATTTATACAGTAAATGTAAATGAGTCTTAAGGGGGTCAAATGGATAAGACTCGAGATAATAACGTTCCAACTCATAAAATTTGGGCTGGCATGCACAAGCAATTTAGGTCTTGTATCGAATTCAGTCAGTAAGTTGGAGTAAAGGTAAATAGGAGGAAGACTTTGGTGAGAAAGTGTAGAGGTCTTCTATGGACATCAGGTCTTCCAGCAACATAAGGAGGAAAAAAATCAAACAAAATATTTTCTTGAATTCAAATTTTCAAGGAAACTTAAAGACATTATAACAAAACTATAATCAAACATTCATCATAATATAGTTAAAATAATCCATGTGAATTATTCAATCATTAAATCTCTCAGTATCAGAGGAAAACAAGATGGAAAAAGAAAGCTGACTTAGATTAATCAAGAAGTCTCAAATCAAGCAACATAACCAGAGAATTAATTTTCTTCATCAAAATATTACAATAAGGGAGCCTAGCTCAACCATCAACCCTTACAAAATATTAAAACTGTCTATATATAAGTAGAACTACTGAAATCATCAAGAGTGTGATATGATTGTTGCATTCAAAGTTTTCAGTCGACGTCTTCTCTGTCAGACTGTGCATATAGTCTTCTGTTGTCAGACGCAACCTCTTTCATTTGGGCCTTCTCTATGAGACTGCACATGCAACTCTCTTTCAGATGTGAGATCAAATATGCCAATCCTTTTCTGGCTTTCCATTTATGTGCTGAGACAAGGCCTCAGCCACCGCTCTCATTCTCAGTAACTGCCTTCATCAGGATCAGGACGAGGCCTGACACCCATAATTGTTCTTAGAAGGTGCCAACGACTTATTCGAGTCAATTTTGACTCCTAGAGGTTATGGAGATCTTCTTCTATGACCAATACAAGCACAGGAGGTGGCGGTCCGAAATTTTCTTCGTAGATCGGCCTTCAGGAATTTCAATTCTCAAAATCCATTTGTCTTCCGCTTCTTTTATCCGGAGCGAAGGATATGGCGACGCATGGCTCCTATAGATCGATGGCTCAGATTCTCTTTGGGCGCTTCGGGCTTCAGCCCTTCGGGACTTTTCAATGTTTCACATTAACATTATTTCTAAATCCCGATTCCCTCGACAATTTTCCACCGTTGATATCCCCTAATGAGATCTATGGTCCAGATTTAATCTTTGCTCAACCATTGATTTTAGTCCTGGAATGAGTCGCTCTAAGTGTTGTGCTTTGTGCTCATGGTTGCGGCTTGCGGTGCCTGACAACTTTATGTGATAACATTTGGCTCCACAAGGGATGGCATGCTCCCTGTGAGCTGCCAAGAACAAGTAGTTCCAGTGCCTTAGTTGTTGCGTTATGGATTCTGGCTCAAAAAATTTCGTTGAAGGCCGACATGTACACTATTCTACTTATAAAATGAAAAAAAACACACATGCTCCAGAAGGAGATTATTTATGTACAAAACCTAAGCTAACAAAATTTTACAATGGGCTAAGTGAAGGGAAAATTCCAATAGAGCCATTCAAACTGTTTGATAATCGAATCCTTCGCTTCACTGCAAGTGATCCATAAAAAACAAGGAGAGTGTGACAGTTGACTAATTTCATTCTTATGATTTCCCATATTACTTTCAAATGATTCTAAAAATATCAATGCTGCATGCTCCAAATCATTTTATAAGTATAATTCTATGTACTCATCGATAGGGTCATGAAACTGAAGGCAACACATGATTAAGTTATGGAAGGTTACCTTCATTGTGTCATAGCTACTGACAGTTTGTTTGATGTGTTCTACAGGCACACCTGATTGAATGACAACCACATGCATCTGTGGTTCAAAAATATGCTTCCTATGAATTGTAAGTACAAGTGGAAGAAGGCTTGACGTAGGAGGTTGTTGATCCACTTATGACTGTTTATTTACTTCTAGCTATGTATAAACGATTTCTTCACATGCCTCAACTAAGGGCTGCTCCTGGTCAAACTCTTGGGTTGTGTCTTCTCTGACAAGGCCAACTTTTGCATCATCCTTACTATATTCATAGTGATGAAATATAAGATAAGCTTATTGCTCATCATCACTAGAATATCCATAAAAAATGGTTTTCCTTTCATTTCTATGATCAACCTTTAAAACAATAATCTCATCAAGAATAGAGCTGTTAAAAATATCCATTTCAGGAACAGGAGTAACTGCTACTTTTAGTTGTTCATACACATCATTTTCATCAAGACAAGGTTGCTCATGGATACCTACGTTGAAGAACAAATTTTCCACAGTCTTTTCTTCATAGGGACATTAGGTAAAAACTACCTTACGTTCAGAGTTGAGATGATACTGACCTTGAATCCTGCCATAATCTCAGAGGTTCTCTTGTACTTCCTCAACATCCATGAATAACTGTGATAAATATGTATATTTCCTTTCTCTCAGGAGAAGGACAAGCTCTGAATGCTAAGCCATGACATAGTACACCATGGCAACAGTCTCTGTGGGTTTGATCTCTACATGCATACTATGATAAACACTGTAAAACCTCATGTTGAAGACATCCAAGGCTTCCTCTTCCCCTCTCCTCAAGGAATTAAAATCATCCCAGTACTAATCAAGGGACTTGTTCTCACCCCACCACTTTAAAAAAACATTGTATATCTCGACCCAAGAACCAATGGAGTCAGCTCCCAAACCCTTAAACCATAGAACATCATCTACTAACAAGGATTTGGAAAATAATCTCATGGTAACATCCTCATGAACTATCGAGAAAATGGTAATCCTACATCTAGGACTTGCGAAAAAACCCTAGCCGTCATGGGTTAACACCACTCAGGGATATGGTGATCAAGCATCTCTATGTGTCGAATCTTGATGTCGGCTGGGGCGTCCACATTGTGCAGGAGATGAAGCTCTTGGCCGGGAAGGCAGATAGACAGGCCCTCGATGCGCCCATGAAAGGAATCATGCAAGTCGGTGTCAGAAGGGCCGAGATGGACCAACAACAACCCACAGAGAAGGATCCCGAAACAAAAATTTAGCTAGTCCCCGAATATGGAGTCTCCGTTGGGCTTCCAGCACTAGGATGGAAGAAACGTGTCATCTCATCGATAAGGTTAGCGACTGGTGCAGAAGAAACCAAGGAGGGAGGCTCCAACTCGTTCTCTGGCAAGAGAGAACCAACGATTTGGGACCAAATCAATGCTGAGAATAGACTGCGGGTGTGGCAAGTGATAAACCCTAGCTGTCATCGTTGCCTTGATCTAAAGTTCGAAAGTCATTCAACTAGCAGAGACCTCAGGGATCTACGGCTCTTGGGGGATTCTACGCCTTCGCTCTGGTACAGGAATCTAGTTAAGAGTAATTCAAGAGCGAGGTTTCATTCTGCACATCGCGGCAAGACTCACTTTGAGATTGTGACAAGCTTCCCCCTTTTTGTAAAGACCATTTCCGGATCTTCTCTCTGCTTACAGGCTCAAGACTCAGACTCTAGTTTTTAGCTCAAAACCCAAATCCACTAGGCTATAGGTACTCCGCCTGGGTTCCAGCGACTAATCTTCGAAGGACAATAGCTTGGGGATGGCTCTCTGCTATGGGACTATGGGAATCTAAAAAACGCAACCATTTCTCTCACTTCTCGTTTGCGTGGAGGAGCACCTTTAGTCACTCATCCAAGCTCTTACAAGCATGCCGTGAAATCATGGACTTTTTCTCCCTCGGGGATCAAGGCTAAATCTTCAAAAGTAAAGTAGCCCTTTGGATCTGCCTTCATTATGGAGCAGTGCGCAGAACCTCCAACAACAGAAGTCGAAGATCCCCAAGTCTATGGCTATGCCTTTATCTACCAGGAAAAATCCCTCATTTGTCGCTTCAACATACTTTGGCCCTTGGCCTCTGCGCTAAAGGAATGGGTTAACAAGACCTGGTCAGAAGGTCATGAATTGTTCTTCTGTTCCAAGGGGTTCTTCATAGTCAACTTCTCCACAAAATTCGAATGTCAACGCGTGCTAGAGAAAGGTCCGTGGTTCTGGGGCAGATCTGGTCTCTCCATGCAGAGATGGTTCCACGACTTCAATCCATTGACCATAACAACCATGACTACACAGGTCTAGGTAAGACTAAAGAATTTATCCCTGCATTTCTATTCTTCATCTTTTTTACCCACCCTGGGCAATGCGTTGGGTAGATTTATCAAGATAGACATAGACAGGATAGCAAAAGGCTTCGTCACTTTTTCCCACATATGCATTGAAATTGACCTCAGTCAAGGGCTAGTAGATAGGATTCTTATAGATTGGGAGGAGGGAGATCCTTTCACATAGATGGTCGATTATGAGAACACCACCTTCAGATGCCGCTCCTGTCAGCAAACAAGGCACCTCCAGGCAACTTTTCCTCTATCCCCAATCCCTTCCTCAACTTATGAAGCACGAAAAAGAGCCAGTTGTTGGCAAGGACCAAAATCTCACAAAAGCTGCTCGAACCCTTCCTCTGGAAACAAGCAACATCACAAAGATGTTCCAACTCCTCCACCTTCCTCAATGCCTCCGCAGGCCCCAACTTTCGCTCAGCAACCAACTGTCAACCCAAAACACCAGCTTGCGGCCTCATTATAAAATCCTGAAGATTCATAAGTCATGATTCCAATGCCCACAATTAAGTCCTTGCACCCACCTCTTGAAAAGGGGAAAACAATTGACACAATCATGATCACAACCCTGCTCATAGGGACTCAGAAGTGTCCTCATGAATCAGACAACTCAGACAATGAAAAAGAAGCACCCCTGGATTCAATAGCTCAAGCTTATGGCACTTCCTCAGACCATATGGCTTTGGTGGTAAAAGTTGTTGAGCCTATCAGCTCCTCTGGTTGGATTGATGTTCGTAAGAAAAAAGGTAGAAAGGATCCTCACTGGCCAACACAAAGATATGACCCTTTCTCCTTATATTGTAATGTTTCATCTTGCTTTTCCCACACACTCTATGGGGCTCTCTTTTAGCATAGGCTAGTTTCAAGTGATCCCCTGTTCTCTTTCTGGGGGGTCTTCTCCCATCAACAAATCGATGTATCACTTTGTACTTTTTTTCATGGATTGAATAAAAGGATTATCCCCCCTTTTTTACTTAAAAAAAAAAACGTCCTCATGAACTATCTCAAATTGATCAATAGAATTCTCAAAAGCCTCCACATGCCTCTCAACTGTAACATGATCCTCTCCATAAAAATGAGGAAAGTACTTAAAGAAATCAAGAGGATAAGGATGAAGATGATATGGAAGCTTTAAAGGTTTAAACAACTTGTCTCTGGTTCTAGTTTGAAAACTAGTGGGATGAATATGAGGATTAACGCACTGATGGAAAGGCTCAATAGTAACAATAGGATGTGATGAGATTCGAGGAGGCTGTGGATCAGTTTCAACCTTCCCAGGGCTGCAACGGTGATTAAGTTCGGGAGGGGTTTCAATATGAAGCTCATCTTTATGAGTAGGCTGAGTTGAGGATATAATATCAACATCTACAACACAGGCAGAAAGCAAGTCTTCTTCTTCCAAGGATGGATATATAATGGAAGTCTGGTGATCAACCGAATAAACAAATAAAAATATGATCCTCTTTATATGTGAAGGGAAAAACAAAAATGAGTTCATAAAGAACAACATAAGTTCATGAAGAAATATCATAAGATGATACCTAGTCATTCCCTTCATCTTTATGTCAATAGGATCCTCCCCAGTGGAGTCTCTGATGTGGAGTCACTAGGTAGATGATTACAGTCAATTTTTATATCCCTCTCTTGTCTACCATCAAGAGTTGGATCTATGTCATTCCTCCCAGGGAGCTCTTCAAACTACTCAAATCCGTCCCCGATAATGGAGCCATTTATGTTAGCACTAAGAATAACCCTCAGATTGTAATGAGGATAAGCCCAGTACCCATAATTTAATACAGTAAATGTAAATGATTTTTAAGGGGCTCAAATGGATAAGACTCGAGATAATATTATTCCAACTCAGAAAATCTAGGCTGGCATGCACAAGAAATTGAGGTCTTGTATCAACTTCAGTCGGTAAGTTGGAGTAAAGGTGAATAGGAGGAATAATTAGGTGAGAAAGTGTAGAGGTTTGCTATGGACATCAGGTCTTCCAATAGCTTAGGGAGGAAAAAACTCAAACACAAGATTCTCTTGAATTCAAATTTTCAAGGAAACTGAAAGACATTATAACAACACTATAATAAAAAATTCATCATAATACAGTTACAACAATCCATTTGAATCAGTCAATCGTGAAATCTCTCAGTATCAGAGGCAAATAAGATGGAAGAATAAAGCTGACATAGATTAATCAAGAAGTCTCAAATAAAGTTACATAACCAAAGAACCAGTGTTCTTCATCAAAATATTACAATAAAGGAGCCTAGCTCAACCATAAACCGTTACAAAATATCAAAACTACCTATATATAAGCAGAATTACCGCAACCATTAGGAGTGTGATTGGATTGCTCCATTCAAAGTGTTCAGTCAACGTCTACTCTGTTAGACTATGCATATATTATTCTTTTGTCAGACGCGACCTCTTCCATCTTGACCTTCTCTATCAGACTGCGCATGAAGCTCTCTGTCATACGCAAGCTCAAGTCTGCCAATCCTTTTATGGATTTCCATTTATGTGTTGAAACGAGGCCTCAACCACCGCTCTCATTCTCAGTAACTGCCTTTCATCAAGATCAGGATGAGGCCTGACAACCATAATTGTTCTTAGATGGTGCCAACGACTTATGCTAGTCAATTTTGACGCCTCGCGGTTATGTAGATATTCTTCTGTGATCAATACAAGCAGAGCAGGTGGCGGTTCAAATTTTTCTTTGTGGATCAACCTTCAGGAATTTCGATTCTCAAACTCCATTTGTATTCTATTTCTTTTATTTGGAGTGAAGGATCTCACGACGCGTGGCTCCTGCTGATTGATGACTCAAATTCTCTTCAGGCACTTCGGGCTTTGGCCCTTCGGGACTTTGCAATGTTTCTCATTAGCATTATTTTGAAATCTTGATTCCCTCGATAATTTTCCATCGTTGATCTCTCCCAATGAGATATACGACCCATATTTAATCTTTTCTCGACCATTAATTTCGGACTTGGAATGAGTCGCTTTAAGTGTTGTGCTTTGCACTCATGGCTACAGTCTACGGCCCTTGAAAACTTTATGTGATAAAATTTGGCTCCACATGGGATGGAATGCTCCCTGCGAGCTGCCAAGAACAAGTAGTTCTAGTGCCTTGGCTGTTGGGTTATGGAGTCTGGCTCAAAATATTTCGCTGAAGGCCGACATGTACACTATTCTACTTATAAAAGGAAAACAAATACACATGTTCCAGAAGGAGCTTATTTATGTACAAAATCCAAGTTAACTAACTTTTACAATGGGCTAAGTGAAGGAAAAATTCCACCAGATCCATTCAAACTGTTTGATTATTGAATCCTTCGCTTCACTACAAGTGATCCATAAAAAAAAGGAGAGTGTGACAGTTGTCTAATTTCATTCTTATGATCGCCCATATTACTTTCAAATGATGCTAAAAATATCAAGCCTGCATTCTCCAAAGAATTTAAGTAGTATAACTCTATGTACTCATTGACAGAGTCATGAAACTGAAGGCAACACATGATTAACTCATGGAAGGTTACCTTCATTGTGTCATAGTCGTTGACAGTTTGTTTGATGTGTTCTACACACACACCTGATTGAATGAAAGCCACAGTCATCTATGGTTCAAAAAGATGCTTGCTGTGAACTGTAGGTACAAGTGGAAGAAGGTTGGATGTAGGAGGCTATTAATCCACTGATGACTATTGATTTACTTCTGGTTGTGTATAAACAATCTCTTCACGTGCCTCAACTAAGGGTTTCTCCTGGTCAAACTCTCAGGTTTTTTCTTCTGTGACAAGGCCAACTTCTGCATCATCCTTATTGTATTCATAGTGATCAAATATAAGATAACATTGATGCTCATCATCACTAGAATATCCATCAAAAATGGGTTTCCTTTCATGTCTATGATCAACCTTTAAAACAATAATTTCATCAAGCATATAACTATTAAAAATATCCATTTTAGGAACAGTAGTAATTGTTTCTTCTAGTTGTTCATACCATTGATTTTCATCAAGACAAGGTTGCTCATGGATACCTACGTCGAAGAAATTTTTTTCCACGGTCTTTTCTTCATAGGGGTAACAGGTAAAAAATGCCTTACGTTCAGAGTTGAGATGATACTGACTTTGAATCCTGCCACAAGCTCAAAGTTTCTCCTCTACTTCCTCAGCATCCATGAATAACTTTGATAAATATGTAGATTTCCTTTCTCTCAGGAGAAGGACGAGCTCTGAATGTTGAGCCATGAGATAGTACACCATGGCAACAGTCTCTATGGGTCTGATCTCTATAGGAATACTATGATAAACACTGTAAAACCTATTGTTGAAGACATCCAAGGATTCCTCTTCCCCTCTCCTCAAAGCATTAAAATCATCCCAGTACTGATCAAGCGACTTGTTCTCACCACACCACTTTAAAAAAAAATTGTATAGCTAAACCCAAGAACCAATGGAGTCAGCTCCCAAACCCTTAAAACATACAACATCATCTCCTAACAAGGATTTGGAAAAAAACCTCATGGTAACATCCTCATGAACTATCTCAAAGTGATCAATAAAATTCACGAAAGCCTCCACATGCCTCTCAACTGTAACATGATCCTCTCCAGAAAAATGAGGAAATTTCTTAAAGAAATCAAGAGAATAAGGATGAAGATGATATGGAAGCTTTAAAGGTTTAAACAGTTTGTCTTTGATTCTAGTTTGAAAACTAGTGGGATGGATATGAGGCTTAACACACTGATGGCAAGGCTCAACAGTAACAATAGGATGTGATGAGATTTGAGGAGGTTGTGGATCAGTTTCAAACTCCACAAGGTTGAAAGGGTGATTGAGTTCAACCGGGTTTCAATATGAAGCTCATCTTTATAAGTAGGCTGAGTTGAGGATATAATATTAGCATCTACAACATAGGAAAAAAGTGGGTCTTCTTCTTCTAAAGATGGGTATATAATGGAAGGCTGGTGATCAACCGAATAAACAAAGAAAAATATGATCCTCTTTATATGTGAAGGGAAAAACAAAAATGAGTTGATAAAGAACAACATAAGATCATGAAGAAAGATCATAAGATGATACCTAGGCATTCTCTTCATATTTATGTCAATAGGATCCTCCCCAGTGGAGTCATTTATGTGGAGTCATAGGTAGATTATTACAGTCAATTTCTGTATCCCTCTCTTGTCTACCATCAAGAGTTGGATCTATGCCATTCTTCTCAAGGAGCTCTTCAATATTCTCAAATCTATCCCCAACAACGACGCCATTTTTGTTAGCACTACGAATCACCCTCAGACTATAATGAGGATAAGGCCAATACCCATTAGTTTATACAGTAAATGTAAATGAGTTTTAACGGGTTCAAATGGATAAGACTCGAGATAATAACGTTCCAACTCAGAAAATTTGGGTTGGCATGCACAATAAATTGAGGTGTTGTATCAACTTCAGTCAGTAAGTTGGAGTAAAGGTGAATAGGAGGAAGTCTTTGGTGAGAAAGTGTAGAGGTGTTGTATGGACACCAGGTCTTCCAACAGCCTAATGAGGAAAAAAATCAAACAAAATATTCTCTTGAATTCAAATTTTCAAGGAAACGAAAAGACATTATAACAACACTATAATCAAACAGTCATCATAATATAGTTACAACAATACATGTGAATTAGTCAATCATGAACTCTCTCAGTATCAACGGAAAATAAGATGGAAGAAGAAAGCTGACTTAGATTAATCAAGAAGTCTCGAATCAAGTTACATAACCAGAGAACTAGTGTTCTTCATCAAAATATTACAATCAGGGATCCTATCTCAACCATCGACCCTTGCAAAATATCAAAACTCCCTATATATAAGCATAATTGTTGCAACCATCAAGAGTGTGATCAGATTGCTACATTCAAAGTTTTCAGTCGGCGTCTGCTCTGTCAGACTGTGTAGACAATCTTTTGTTGTCAGACGCAATATCTTCCATTTGGACCTTCTCTATCAGACTGTGCATGCAACTCTCTGTCAGAAGCGAGCTCAAATCTACCAATCCTTTTCAGGCTTTCCATTTATGTGCTGAGACAAGGCCTCAACCACCACTCTCATTCTTAGTAACTACCTTCATCGGGATCAGGATGAGGCCTGACACACATAAATGTTCTTAGATGGTGCCAACGATTTTTGCGAGTCAATTTTGACGCCTCAAGGTTATGTAGATTTTCTTTTGTGACCAATACAAGCACAACAAGTGGCAAGCCTGTTATAACCCTATAATTTATAGGATAAACTCTTGATTGTATTTTTGTTCCCTTCAGTGTTTTTGATTTGCAGATATTACTACATCCTGAAAAAGAAAGAAAAAAGAAAAGAAAAAGAAAGAAAAGAAAATGAGAAAAGAATAAAAGAGGGCATAAAAGAAATTAAATAAATCCCCATGCAATAACAATGGCTTGATCCATACATTCTAAGCATGGCCAAGTCCTTTTAAATTGATGTTGATAGTCTTAGTGAATAATATTGACTAAACTGTCTAATCTTAGTCAAGATGATAGGTTAGTAAATAAATTTGACCAAACAGCCTAATCTTGGTCAAATAGCCCCTAGGTAGACTATTTTCTTAGTCCAACAGTCTAGGTTGTGCTAAAGGTGCAAATGATGTAGGTTAGGACATAGGTTAAACAACTTCTTTTCAAAAAATATGTATGATGATTGATGAAAAATGAAAGATTTTGGATGATGAAGTGTTTTTCTAACCCCATGGTGATAAAGAGAAGAAGAAGCCGTGCAAAAAACTGATAAAAAGTCATTAAGCCTAAGTCCCATGCCATTTATTGAATCGTGCCCTGCAAAATTAAAGATTGGTCCTAGATCTATGACTAAGTGGTGAGTGCCAAGATCTACAACTCTGAAAATATTTCGAACCCCCCCCCCCTGATCATTCAACCTTTAACGGTGGGGAGGGGGGGTCCAAAA
>ML785746.1:46577-58222 GCA_009831015.1 Picea engelmannii
GGGGTCTGACATGATGTTAAACAACATGCCCAGATCAACAACTAATCCAGATTCACCCAGATCAATGGTCAACAAGGAATCCCACACCCTCCCGACTGTTCTTCCTTTAACTGAAAGGGGGGGGGTCCAGAATGAAACAAATCCAGACGGGCCCCATCACAATGTGGTGTCACCTCATTGCATGCAAACTCCCCCTCTCCAAACATTTATCGCCTATCAGTGTTACAATTCACCACCACCCTCTGCAATTTCCATGTCACGATCCTGTCAGCATGTCCCATCCATCTAACCATTACAGGTAATATCTTTCCCGTTCACCTTCCAATCACCAGTGCACACGTCGACCAGAGGTACACTTCAGATGTCCTTCATCTTTCACTCTCACACTCTAAACGAACCATTGGCCATTTATGACTGGCCACATACTTGTTTTCCATATGACCTGTCCTTGTTCGCCCAAACAGATACCTATCCACTCAAATTCAACCCCGTTTCGGTCATCTCCCATTCCATTCACATTCCCTGCATATACATAGATTCATTTTCCTTCGCCTTTGCAATGCCTCATCCAACCACAACCATTGCCACTAACATTTTGTTTGAATTGCAGGTACTCTTCACAACAATGGTGCCAAAATCCAAAAAGGCAGAAGATGGGGAAAATCCTTTCCTCCCACCTCTTGTCAACCTCGACAAGAACCCATTGGTCGACAAAGAGCATCTTATATCAGACACAAGGTGCGAAGTTGAATTCATGGATTTGTAGTCATGGCTCAAAGACACTTTCTTAGATCAGAGCAATGAAATCAGGCTCTGGGAGTCCAATCTTCCTTTATATCTTTTCCCCCAGGTCCATCATTTTCCCGAATTTACCCTCAAATTCAAGGTTGATTACCTTCCCGACCAGAGAGCCATAGTCTTTTCATCAGGATAAATTTTGTTTTTCATCACACCTGAGGCCATTGATCAGATGATGCAAATACCCATAAATGAATCTGCCTCCCCTTTCAATATCAAAATCATAATAGAATTATACAAGAAATTATCTTTTCCTCAAAGAGCCCAGATATTTGAATTTTTCCTCCCACAGGATGCTCAGTTCCCCAAATCAAATCCCCTCTATCCTTCCTCCCTGTTCTCAGAAAAGGGAAACCAAGTCATTTCATCACTCTGTTGTCTGCTTGGTTATTTTTCAGATGCATGGGTGGATGAGCCTATATTGGTTTTCTGTCCATTTTCTCTATCAAGGAAAACTCCACCACTTAGTTCGACTACAGCACTTTCATGGCGGAGAACATTCACGAGCAGTTTTCATAGTTTTCCATAGAGGGCATGTTCCGGTACTCATCCATCCTGGCTTACATGTTCATCTTTTTTCATACAGATAGGTTCTCTTTCTGAATGCAGAAGATGGACAAGGAAGGAAAACCTCAAGCATTCACATTATGGACATCGTTGCTCAGGAGAAACTCCACTGAGTTGTAGGCATGCTTAGTGGAAGACCTGAGCATAGAATAAATGAAGAAATTCAAAGAGTTCTGCACCTTTTATATTTGGCAAAGACTGGAGATTGGTTTCTATACCAAAATCACACAGAAATAAGAGTGTATGGGTGTGAATAGCTCCATACAAGTTGCCTAAGTATGTGCCTATTCGAATATTCACACTGGAATATATTCGTCAGATGATAAACTTAGATGACATCCATTTTGTGTCTCTGAAGAAAAATCAACAGATGAGGATCAAAGGAAAAATAGGCCAATTTATCTGCAACAGTTGAGCTGTTGGGGAAGAAGCAGACAAATGATTGAAGGAAATGAAATTCAACACTAGTTTTATTTGGAGATATGACCCCAGTAGGATCATTGCAGAGATGAGATCCAAGAACAAAAGTTCACCCTATGCCCACACCCTCAATCCAGAAATCGAAAAATATGTGAACCAGATAGAATAGGAAGTAAATACTCTAGTCGATACAGAGCCACATGAATCTCTTTCAGTATCTATTTCACTAATTACCACTCCAAGGGCACCCAAGGAAAAAAGACCAAGAAAGGATGATTCACCTTCAATCATTGAGGTATCAACAAAACAATTCCGAGTATACAACAAGAAACCCAAAACCACTCATGCTACTAACATGTCTGGTGAGGAAGATCCCTACTCTGCCATAGTGATTGAGAGAAGACAACAGGTGGTGTCAACTTCTTCTTCAAAGAAGCAGACAAAAATAGCTATGACTAGCCAAACTTCACAAGGTTTTGTACCCCTAAGCATTTTTGAAAAATATGAAATGATTAAAAAGAAGAACCAGACACTGACCAATAGCACCTACTCTCAGTTTTGGAAGCAAACTTCCATAGCACAGTACAGACTATTGTTATCATTTGACATAGAGAAAGGAAGAATGCATCTTGCATTTCTGCAAGCACAGGTGCCTCAACCCAAAGAAATCACTAATTACAAGAAGTCAACTATTGTTTTTAACACCAAACAAGTACATCCAACTGATCAGATGTACTTGCACAGACAGATTGGAGAAATGGTTTTCTCCACATTAGCACATGCTTCCGCTACAGCATCAAAGTTATAGGTGTATTTAAGCAATGTTCAGACCCAATTGAAGTTGGAGAAGATATCCTCTTTTGCAAAGGATAATAGAATAAAATCCTTAGAGGAGTTGGTGCTCAAGATTGGGTATGATCCCTCGAATGTTAAAGCAGCAGAGGAAATGTTGAAGGAAAAGAATGCTAACATTTCATCTTTGAGAAAACAATTGAAATTTCCACCAATAGAGGATTCACAAGCTAAAGAGGTAGCTTAGGCAAAAAACGAGAAAGAAAAATTGTTGAAGCTTATCATGCAGCAGAAAGCAAAGCTCAGAGAAATGGAGATAGAGTTGGAAAAATTATTGAAAGAAAAGGAACAAATGACACCAATGGAAGCCATTCCATTGAGTGAAGTTCCCATTGCAGCAGTAAGTACAACAACAGTTCCAACAACCACTACAGCAGAAATTCCATCAGCAACCCCACTGACAACACTGGAAAAAACTGTGGAGTTAGCAAAATCCATGGAGGAAATGACTTTGCAAGGAAAAAACATCAATAGGTTGAAAATGGAGATTGAAAATCTATAGGAACTCAAGTATTCTTTCCAAACAAGATACAATGTTGAGAGACAGGTGTAAGACAAACTCAAGCATGAAATACAACAGCTCCAGAAACAAATAGTGGCAGGCAAGACATTAGCAGAGGCTAAGGAAAACATATGGACAGATATTGCAAAATCCATAAATGAAATTTGGTCCATGGTTCAAATCATGTTTGAGCAACATGATCTGGTGTTAAAGAGTAGGCAAGCCATTTAAAGGATAAGAACAGAGCTGAGTGAGATGCCCTCAGCGGCCAACGAGATCATCAAGTTTCTGAACTCCAAAACTAAAGAAGAGCTGGAAGAATTGAAAGTCGAAGACAGAACATAGACTATCCTCAAGTTAAAAAGAGTATTGACTAAAAGGGGATTGATGTTACAGTTGGAGGAAAAGGCTCAAAACCTGGACATTGGAGTTCAAATATTTTTTAGCAAGATTGAAGCCTTACAAAAAAAGGGTCTTCCTGATCTACGTGTCCTAAATGATAAACTAATGACTTTGTCCAATTACAAGCAAAGGATCACCACCGTGGCCAAACACAGTTCCAAGTTTTCAGGGATACAAGGCAGCATCACGTGCAAAGCATTCTTGGAGACTCTGCAGCATGACATCAACATTCAGCATGAGATCAAGTATGTCTTCATCATCAAGCTGACTTTTTCTAAATACACCGAGATGGATGAAGTTTACTGTCGGTTATTGAAAATTACCATCCCAACCACACAGAGATGGGGTGAGCTGTCCGATTTGATTGAGTAAAGGTAGAGCCTAATCCATCTCATCATCCATCTCAGCATCCAGCTCAGTGTCCATCATAGTTGAAGTCATCTGAATGACTCAACAACGGTCTTCCCCAAAATCAACATGAGAGATTCAACACATCATCATTAGTTACTACATTTCTTCATCTTGTTAGATTAGTTAGTTAGACTCAGACTCTTTCACGTCTTGATCATTAATGACAGGGTCATTGTAACTTTTATTATAAATATTTATCACTGTGAAGTAGGAAGGGTTGTTGATCTTTACGCCCGAGCAAGCTCTAGTTGCTGTAATTTTTATCAAGAAGTTGTTCTAGTAATACAAAGAGAGGTTTCATAGGATTCCTGTGTGTCAATTGTTGGTGAAGTTCCCTCTATCTGCGTACACGCTTTTTCTTTCTCAGTTATCATATTGTCTCTTTGAAATCTAATCTTTAAAAGAAGTTAAAGTTGCAGAATTTACCATTGTGTACTATGTTCTTAATCTTTTACATATTTAAATGTTTTTCCTCTAATGTTATAACAAAGAAATTCTTAAATGTTTTTGTTTTAACTGATATCTCACATTTTCAGCAATACACCATTTTTATTTCTAAAGAATCCAGCGTTAGCACTATCTCTCCCTGTGAAATGAATCTTGTAACATTGTCTTTAACTTCTATATTTTAAAAACAGACCCCATAGCCCAATGGAAGCGTAATTGATATTCAGCCACTTCATTCAAAAACCATACAAACAACTCGATTATATTCTTTCTAACTAGCCTAAAATCTTTGAAAACTCAAACAAATCTAGAATTCACAGAGAGATCCCTCTCTGAAACTAGTAGGGCTAGCTTCCAATTTTGAAGCAGTTGGTTAAGTTTACCTCTGATAAGTTTCTTCTTACCTCATAACAACCTCTGGGAATTTATAGAGTGATAAAATAAATGGCGACTCCACTGGAGATGAACTGAAACAAACTTTCCACCCCTTATTTTCTTTCCCCTAGAGCAAAGACGACTTTATTTCTTGAAAAAACACAAACTCTAATCTTTACCTAGAAATAATGTTCAAAGATTGTTAAAGTTTGTGCATAAATAACCAAAATCTCCAAAGGTAGAATAAAATCAACAGTTCTGGCTACCAAAAGAATTTCTACCAGATCTCATCTTGACCCAGAACCTGCAAAAGTAATAGATAATCCCGAAAGACTACTCAGGAAGAAACACACTGTAGAAATTTCGAGGAGTAATAGCCTGCTTCTGAGGTCTTTTTCCATCCCAGAAAAGTTAGCTGTATTTCCAGACCTTGAGTCTGAGATACCCTTTCAAACAAGTCTTCTCAGGACAAAATATGACACTTTTGTTAGTGAAACGGTCTTAGACCAAACTATTTTTCAGCCTAGGTCCTCGGAGATACTTTCTCCTAGAGCTGAAGTTGAGAAATGTTTTCACTCCAAGACTAATAAGCTCGAAGACCTAGTCGCAAATCTTGGTTAGGCCTTAGAAAATATCCATCTTCAACAGTTCATCAAACTTCCTGTTTTAACCATCACTGCAGTTTCTACTAAAATTACACCAGGTCACTCCATTACTCCAAGCCCTCCATCCTCTATATCTTCAGGCATTTCCTCTCCTTTCACACAGGTTGTTGTTCAACCTCCTCCACCAATCATGGAGGCAAGATATGATCCATTGGTATTGGTTGTTCCTTTACATGACATTCCCCAAGATTATCAAACTAGACTTCCATAATTCGATAGTACCGACCCCTTGAATGCGCAACAACATTTTGACAAAATGAACGATTACTTTGACCTGTAAGAAGTAGACGAAGCTGATGTGCATATGAGATTATTCGCACAAAGCCTAACTGGAGATGTGAAAAAGTGGTTCAAAACTTTACGTGTTGCTACCATTACTAACATTATTGTTTTCCATCAGACTTTCCTAGACCAGTGGGAGGTAAAGAAAAATCCTTTCCAAATTCTGTTGGAGTATGAGAACATCAGAAGGAACCAAGGAGAGACAGTGCAGGATTACCACACTCATTTCAACAATCTATACAATTATGTCCCGACTGAAATTAAACCACCACAAGGTTTGGCATCAATAAAGTTTCCTGATGGTTTTGACGCTGACATGTCGTATCAATTAAGGGAAAGAAACACAACAACTCTGGAAGACATGCAAAAAAGTTTCGTCGGTGTAGAAGCAAATCTTTTGGCCAGAAGGGCCAGGTAGAGAACAAAAACGAGGGTCACCATCAAGGAAGAACCTTCTACTTCGTCATCTGATGCCAAATTAGATTCTCTAGCCAGAGCTATTTAGAAATTGATGGAGATACTCACCGTAACTAACAAGAACCCACCTAGGGAGAACCAAGATGCCCCTCAAATCAGAAACCTAAACTTTAGGAGAAATCCACCCCAAATTAGACAAAGAGATCCTAGGGATCAATGCGAACAACGGGGACCTGATCAGCAGATTAGACCACCTCTCCATGAAAACTATGTTGATGATGGGGAGGAATTTATTGAGGAGTTTGATGATGCTCATGTAAATCTAATGGGTGAATATGATCATGATCATGAGTCTATTTTCCTCACCCAAGAAGAACATGAAATCTTTCTCCTTTCGCAAACAGAGGTGAATGAGGAAGCTGAGAAAATAGAACAACAAGCCTTTGAGAACACTATAATTGAGGTTCATAGGCAATATAACTTGAGGAGTAAGAAGGCTAATGAGAATTCTGTGAAGAAAGCTGCTGAAACCAAGAAAACCTCAGAAAACCTTCCCAAGAAAACCCCTGAGCAGAACAACGCTGAACCTCTTGTGCAAAAAAATCCAGGAATTCTTAAGAAAACAAGTCGAACATAAGTTTCATCAACGATTCAAACAGGTGCACCTGTCCATAGAGTTTCTATCAATAAATCATAAGTACATAGTTTAAACAAAACCATCATTCCTTTCAACCTCGAAGGGGAACTAGCAAAATTTAAGATTCCTATTCCCTTATCTGAGTTGATGAATAAGAACGCTTATAGGTCTCATGTGATGAATGCTTTAAGCATCGAACCTGATATATGTACCAAAGACTTGGATGTTGGATTTGTACACCACTGTGACACAGTAAACCTTGCCGATGATCAACCCGAGCTCCTATTCGTCCCTGAAGTTGATGGTCAAACTGATAATGGTGCCATGGCTCCTTTTTACATCAGCCTAAATATCCACGATATGATATTACACAACACTATGCTGGATTCAGGTGCCTCTCACAACCTAATGCCCAAGTTGTGATGTAAAAGTAGGGACTCGAGGTCACCATACCCTACAAATATTTTCATTCTTTCGACTCCAGCAAGGTCAAATGTATAGGCCTGATTAAAGACTTATGCATCACCTTGGCTCAAATTCTGGCAAAAGGTTTGGTGATGGACATCGTCATGGAAGATATTCCCCCCAAGTATGGTATGTTTCTATCAAGGTATTGGAGAGCTAAATTGAGAGGAACCCTGCAACTAGATATGTCCTACGCCACCATTCCAGTTTTCGGCCAATAGAGAAGACTTTACAGGGAAACACTGATGAAGTATATGGTTAGTAGTCAGGAAAATCCACACAATTGCCCATTATATTCCACACACTCTGACTTATATTCTTTCATTCTATATAACGTTGGTGATCTTGGAAAACAAATTGCACAACTGGAAGATGATGCACCTGACCCAAAGGATGATAAAGCTATTGTCGAAGTAAGAAACCCGGTGAAGAAAATGAGGAACTTCCAACAGACTTCTGGAGCATGGAATTCGATGGTGTTGTGAGTAAAGAAGGAGATGGAGTTGGAGTGTGGATGCACAACCACAGATCAAAGTACTCCGAGAATCATTCCTATAAACTGAACTTTCAATGTACTAACAACATAGTCGAGTACGAGGCTTTAATGCTCGGCCTAAAATTATTGAAGAAAGTTGGTGCTAAGAAGATAATGGTAAGGGGTGATTCTGAATTAATTATCAAGCAAATAAAAGGTGAGTATATAGAAAAACATCCCAAACTTAGAGCCTATAGAAACATTGTTTTGGATGCTCTCCAATGCTTTACTGAGGTTGATTTGTAGGTGATGCCTAGAGGATAGAATATACTCGCAAATGGACTGGCCATGTCGACAGCTACCTATAAAATCCCTTTTCATCCCACTCGCAAGTACAGAATGGAGGTGAAGTGCAGACCCACCATTCCTGATAACATCAGATATTGGCAGGTATTTGGAAATGACGATCAAATTGAAGATTTCCTGCAATGTAAAAATGATTTCGAATGTATGAACATAGATTTAGAATAGGATGAAGAAGTCGTAAATAAATCTGTTTTTGAGAATGGTAGTGTAAATACAATAGATGCTGAAGAAATCAATGAAAAGGATGCAGATTCCGATATCCTGCAGTTGAAAAATAATGTGTTACCTAGAGGTTTAGTTATGTTGGAAGACTTGTTTGATTTTAACGATGTAGCCCAAAAACCAAAAATTGAAGCTAGCGGTAAAGAGGTTGAAGACTGTAACATAGGAACAGAAGAAAACCCCAAAATGATAAAACTGTCTAAATCACTGCCACTAGAGAAAAAAAGAAAATACATTGAACTTTTAAAGGAATATATAGATGTTTTTGCCTAGGGCTATGATGACTTAAAATCCTATGACACAAGAATCATGAAACACCAGATTCCCATAAAAGAAGAACACAAATATTTCAAACAAAAACTTTGGAGAATTAATCCCAAGTTGCTTCCCTTGATAGAGAAAGAAATCAAGAAGATGTATGATGCCAATATTATAGTCCCCTTTAGGTTTTCCAAATGGGTTTCTAATCTAGTTCCAACCAGGAAGAAAACTGGCGAGATCAGGCTCTATATAGATTTCAGAAATCTGAACAAAGTATCCCTCAAAGATAATTACCCTTTACCCAAAATGGACCATATTTTACAAAGGGTGGTCGTATCTAGTAGGATCTCCTTACTGGATGATTTCTCTAGTTACAACCAAGTCCTGGTCCACTCGGAAGATCAAGAGAAGACAACCTTTACCACATCCCGGGGTACCTTCATGTATGCAAAGATGCCTTTCGGTCTGATGAACGCTGGAGCTACCTTCCAAAGAGAAATGGATATTGCCTTTATGGATGAGACTGGGAAATTTATAGTCATTTATCTGGATGATGTAACTGTTTACTCCAAATACGACGAAGAACATTTTCTCGACCTCAGATGTGTGTTTGAGAAATGCAGGAAATTTGGGATTTCATTAAATCCTAAGAAAATCCTTTTCAGGTTAGAGGAAGGTAAACTACTGGGACACATAATCTCAAAAGATGGAATTAAAATAGATCCCAGTAGGATAGAAGCTATCCAGAAGGTGGAACACCCTAGGAACATCAAATAACTACAATCTTTCATTGGAAAAAAAAAATTCCTTAGAATATTCATACCAAACTTGGCCGAGCGTCTCAGGAATATTACCAATATGTTGAAAAAGGACAAAAAAATCAAATGGAATGTCGAGTCCAAACAGTCATTTGAGCAAGTGAAACATGCTCTCACCCAAGCTCCAATTCTGATTAGCCCAGACTATACCAAAGACTTTTATATTTTCTCTTTCGCATCTGAGCACACTATAGCAATAGTATTGTTGTAGAAAAACAATGAAGGGTACGAGAAACCCATAGCCTTTTTCAGCAAAGCTTTAAGATATGTTGTGTTGAATTATAACATTATGGAGAAACAAGCCTTCACCCTGGTAAAGGCTATAAAATATTTTAGGGTCTATATTCTCCATTCTCACACAATTGCATACGTCCCAAACACATTCGTTAAAGATATTCTGACCCAGGATAATCCGGATGGCAGAAGAGGAAAATGGATTGCGGTCATTCTGGAATATGACATTGAGATAAAACCTACTAAACTTATCAAAGGAAAGGGTTTGGCCAAACTGATGGTTGTGTCTAATTTCCATGCTTCAGATATTAAGTTTTTGGTTGTAGTAGACAGACTGGAAGAGCAGGCGACTCCAAACATAAAAGAGGCATTCTTAAATTCCCCTTGGTACACAGACATCATTTTCTTACTCCACAATTTAAAGGCTCCTCCAGGTTTGACTAAGACCAAAGCTAGATTTATTAAATTGAAAGCATTGAAATTTTGTATTCTGGAAGGCAATCTCTATTGGAAAGATCCTGGTGGTATCTTTCTTAATTGCTTGTTAAAAGATGAAGCTGACAAAGTTCTTCAAGATTTCCATGCATGAGACTATGGTGGGCACCTGAGCTGGAAGACCACAACTAACAATATTCTGAGAGCTGTCTTTTACTAGCATACATTGTTTGTTGATGTTCACCAGAAGGTTACTTCTTTCCACCAGTGTCAGATTTTTGAAGCAAAAAGGAAGCTTTTGACACTCCCAATGAAACCCATCTCTGTTGAATATCCTTTCCAACAGTGGGGGCTAGAATTCATTGGTGAAATACATCCTCCCTCTTCGAGCCAACATAAATGGATCCTCACGGCCACAGAATACTTCACCAAGTGGATCGAGGTTGTACCATGTAGGAAAGCTATTGAATCTGTCATCATCAAGTTTTTAGAAAGTAATATTTTCTCTCATTTTGGATGCCCCGGAAAAATTATAACTGATAATGCAGTGGCTTTCAGATCCAAAAGGCTCATAGATTTTTGTAATCAATATCATATTACTTTGGGACACTCGGCGGCTTATTATCCACAGGGAAATGGGCTAGCTGAGTCTTCTAACAAAAGTCTGGTGAACATCCTCAGAAAGACACTGCAGAAAAACAAGAAATCATGGCATAATAAGTTGGTTTTCGCACTCTGGGCTGACAGGATTAGCACCAAAAGATCGATTGGTATGTCTCCATACCAATTGGTGTATGGCATTGAGGCAATTTTTCCCCTTTCATTAGGAGTTCTGGTCATGAAACTATTGCAGGAAACACAAGAAGAACCAAATGATGTCCAACGAAGAATAAATCAAATGATCTACCTAATGCAATCTAGAGAAGAATTTTACAACAGAACTCAAGTGATCGAGGAAAATATTAAAAAGATTTATGACAAGAGAACCAAAGAGGATAACTTTGAATTGAGTGATCTAGTTTTGAGGTGGGACTCCAAAAATGAAGATAAAGGTAAACATAGAAAGTTCAATAGCTTGTGGAAGGGTCCTTACACCATTCAGGACTTAATAGGAAATAATTATTTTCTACTTGCTAATCGTGACAGATCATACTTGCCAGGGGGACCCATAAATGGCAGGATGTTGAAGCATTACTTGCCACCTCAGTAGAGAGATCACCACTCCATTCCATTGTATATATCATTTCTTTTACAACTCTTTTAGGTGTAGGTGTTGTTGTTCAGGTGTTTGAAGCCCGCAGAAAAGACCCTAAGACATTGAGTAATACCATCAAAGTTTTGAAATAAAGCAAGTCAGGCAACAAAAGAAACTCTAGAGGAAGTTTTTCAAGACAACAAGAAACAGGATTCTTGGCATCTCGCAAGGATGATACCATCCCCAGGTGGAGCCACTGTTATAACCCTATAATTTATAGGATCAATTGTTGATTGTATTTTTGTTCCCTTCAGTGTTTTTGATTTGCAGAGATTACTACATCCTGAAAAAGAAAGAAAAAAGAAAATGAAAAGAAAGAAAAGAAAATGAGAAAAGAAT
>ML785746.1:64033-74126 GCA_009831015.1 Picea engelmannii
ATGGTAGGAATAGATCCTTCTGATATAAATAGTCTTCCATCTGCATCTTCCATAACTGGTAGTTTTGTCCATTAAATTTCTCGACCCTAAACTTTCCATCTTCCGACATTGCTCCCACTCGAACCAGGAACCCTCTTTTCCTGTGAGTTACCTTACACTCTGATACCAGTTGTTAGAAAAATAGGACCGCGGAGAAATAAAATAAAACAAAACACAAAAGACACATAATACAAGAGAGACACAGATTTACGTGGTTCACCGAGTGTGGGCTACGTCCACCAGAGAAATTGCCAGGTCCTTCCTTTATTATTATCCAGCAAATGAAGGGATACAACCTACAACAAAACCCACTGTAACTTCCTCTTCTTTCTCTCACAGTCTCCTCTCTCAGAATACAATATTCACCATCAACGATAGCCGCGATACATTTCCCTCATAAAAGAGGGTTGCCTTCTAGGGAAAAAAACCCTAACATAATCTCTACCGTTAGATCTGCGACCTTATAATGAACGGTCCAGATTTACAATGAAATTACAATATACTTTTACAAGGCAATTTTTTCTTCGGGGGCTTCACCCCCAAACCCCCGCTGGGGGCTCACTTGCCCCCAGACCCCCCAGCCGGGGGGATAGCCCCCCTGGACATCGCAGAGGGCGTACCCCGCCTCTGCACTCCCCCGAATGGAAGAGTTTACATACTTCTGGGGTGTAAATACTTCATGGGGTATAAACACGGCTGAAAGCAAGGACCTCTGAATCAGGAAGATAATCAAGATCCACAACCAACACCTTTCAATCTCGAAATCATAACAGAATTAAACCAGAAATTATCTTTTCCTCAAAGAGCCCAGATATTTGAATTTTTCCTCCCACGAGATGCTTAGTTCCCCAAATCAAATCCCCCCTATCCTTCCTCCCTGTTCTCAGAAAAGGGAAACCAAGTCATTTCATCACTCTATTGCCTCCTTGGTTATTTTTCAAACGCATGGGTGGATGAGCCTATATTGGGTTTTCAGTCCATTTTCTCTACCGAGGAAAAATCCACCACTCAGTTTGACTACAACACTTTCCTGGCGGAGAACATTCATGAGCAGTTTTTATAGTTCGCCACAGAGGGAATGTTCCGGTACTCATCCATCCTGGCTTACATGTTCATATTTTTTTAGGCAGATAGGTTCTCTTTCTGAATGTAGAAGAATGACAAGGAAGGAAAACCTCAAGCAGTCACATTATGGATGTTGCTGCTCAGGAGAAACTCCACTGAGTTCACTTTTAAACAATTCATTGAATTTTTTTATCATCCATTTGTAGGCGTGCTTAGTGGAAGACCCGAGCCGAGAATAAATGAAGAAATTCAAAGAGTTCTGCACCTTTCAGATCTGGAAAAGACTGGAGATTGGTTTCGATACCAGAATCACACAGAAATTAGAGTGTATGGGTGTGAACTAGCTCCATACAAGTTGCCTAAGTATGTGCCTATTCGAATATTCGCACTGGAATATATTTGTCAGATGATAAACTCAGATGACATCCATTTTGTGTCCCTGAAGAAAAAAAAGCAGATGAGGATCAAAGGACAAATAGGCCCATTTATCTGCAATAGTCGAGCTGTTGGGTAAGAGGCGGACAAATTGTTGAAGGAAATGAAATTCAACACTAGTTTTATTTGGAGATATGACCCCAGTGGGATCATTGCAGAGATGAGATCCAAGAACAAAAGTTCACCCTATGCCCACACCCTCAAGAAAGAAATCGAAAAATATGTGAACCAAATAGAATGGGAAGTAAATACTCTGGTAGATACAGAGCCAGGGGAATCTCTTTCAGTATCTATTTCACTAACTACCACTCCAAGGGCACCCAAGGAAAAAAGACCAAGAAAGGATCATTCACCTTCAATCACTGAGGTATCAACAGAAGAATTCCGGGTATACAACAAGAAACCCAAAACCACTCATGCTACTCAAATGTCTAGTGAGGAAGATCCCTACTCTTCCACAGTGATTGAGAGAAGACATCAGGTGGTGTCAACTTCTTCTTCGAAGAAGCAGACATAAATAGTTGTGACTACCCAAACTTCACAAGGTTCTATACCCCTAAGCATTTTTTAAAAATATGAAATGATTAAAAAGAAGAACTCGACACTGACCAATAGCACCTACTCTTAGTTTTGGAAGCAAACTTCCACAACAAAACACAAACTATTGTCATCATTTGACACAGAGAAAGGAAGAATGCATCTTGCATTTCTGCAAGCATAGGTGCCTCAACTCAAAGAAATCACTGATTACAAGAAGTCAACTATTGTTTTTGACACCAAACAAGTACATCCATCTATTCAGATGGAATTGCACAGACAGACTAGAGAAATGGTTTTCTCCACATTAGCACATGCTTCCGCTACAACATCAAAGTTACAGGTGTCTTTAAGAAATGTTCAGAACCAATTGAGGTTGGAGAAGATATCCTCTTTTGCAAAGTATAATAGAATAAAATCCGAGGAGTTGGTGCTCAAGATTGGGTATGATCCCTCGAATGTTAAAGAAGCAGAGGAAATGTTGAAGAAAAAGAATGTTGACATTACATCTTTGAGAAAACAATTGAAATTTCCACCAACAGAGGATTGACAAGCTAAAAAGGTAGTTGAGGTAGAAAATGAGAAAGAAGAATTCCTGAATCTTATCATGCAGCAGAATGCACAGCTCAGACAAATGGAGATAAAGTTGGAAAAATTATTGAAAGAAAAGGAACAAATGACACCAATGGAAGTCATTCCATTGAATGCAGTTCCCATTGCAGAAGTAAGTATAGCAACAGTTCCAACAACCACTACTGCATAAATTCCATCAATAGCCCCACTGACATCACTGGAAAAAACCGTGGAGTTAGCAAAATCCATGGAGGAAATGACTCTGCAAGGAACAAAGATCAATAGGTTGAAAATGGTTATTGGAAATCTACAGGAACTCAAGTCTTCTTTCCAAACAAGATACAATGTTGAGAGACAAGTGTTAGAGAAACTCAAGCACGAAATACAATAGCTCCAGAAACAAACAGTGGCAGGAAAGACATTAGCAGAGGCTAAGGAAAACATATGGACATATATTGGAAAATCCATAAATGAAATTTGGCCCATGGTGCAAATCATGTTCGAGCAACATGATCTAGTGTTAAAGAGTAGGCAAGCCATTGACAGGATAAAAATACAGTTGGGTGAGATGGCCTCAATGACCAATGAGATCATCAAGTTTATGAACTCCAAAACCAAAGAAAAGCTGGAAGAATTGAAAGTCGAAGACATAACAGAGACTATCCTAGAGGTAAAAAGAGAATTGACTAAAAGGGGATTGATGTTACAGTTGGAGGAAAAGGCTCAGAACATGGACATTGGAGTTCAAAGATTTTTTTAGCAAGATTGAATCCTTACAGAAAAAGGGTCTTCCTGATCTACATGTCCTAAATGATAAACTAATGACTCTGTCCGATTACAAGCAAAGGATTTCCACCGTGGACAAAGACAGTTCCAAGTTTTCAGGGATACAAGGCAGCATCACGGGAAAATCATTCTTGGAGACTCTGCAGCATGACCTCGGCATTCGGCACGAGATCAAGTATGTCTTCATCATCAAGCCGACTTTTTCTAAATACACCGAGATGGACGAAGTTTACCGCCAGTTATTGAAAATTACCATCCCAAGCACACAGAGATGGGATGAGTTGTGTGATTTGATTGAGTAAAGGCATAGCCTCATCCCAACTCAGTGTCTAGCATAGTTGAAGTCATCTGAATGACTCAACAAAGGTCTTCCCCGAAATCATCATGAGAGATTCAACACATCATCATCAGTTACTACATTTCTGCATCTTGTTAGATTAGTTAATTAGACTCAGACTCTTTCATGTCGTGATCATTAATGACAGGGTTGTTGTAACTTTATTATAAATATTTCTCACTTAGAAGTAGGAAGGGTTGTTGATCTTTACGCCCGAGCAAGCTCTAGTTGTTGTAATTTTTATCAAGAAGTTGTTCCAGTAATACAAAGAGAAGTTTCACAGGATTCCTGCATGTCTATTGTTCGTGAAGTTCCCTCTATCTACGTACAATTTTTTCTTTCTCAGTTATCATATTGTCTCTCTAAAATCTAATCTTTAAAAGAAGTTAAAGTTGCAGAATTTACCATTGTGTAATTTGTTCTTAATATTTTACAAATTTAAATGTTTTTCCTCTGATGTTATAACAAAGAAATTCTTAAATGCTTTTTGTTTTAACTGATATCTCACCTTTTTAGCAATACACCATTTTTATTTCTAAAGAATCCAGCACTAGCACTATCTCGCCCTGTGAAATGAATCTTGTAACGTTGTCTTTAACTTATATCTTTTAAAAACAGACCCCATATCCCAATGGAAGCGTAATTGATATTCAACCACTTCATTCAAAAACAATACAAACAACTCGGTTATATTCTTTCTAACTAGCATAAAATCTTTGAAAACTCAAACAAATCTAGAACTCACAGAGAGATCCCTCTCTGAAACTGGTAGGCCTGGCTTCCAGTTTCGAAGTGGTTGGTTAAAGTTACCTTTGATAAGTTTCTTCTTACCTCATAACAACCTCTGGGAATTTACAAAGTGATAATAGGGCCAAAATTTTCTTCGCAGATCGACCTTCGGGAATATCAATTCTCAAATTCCATTTGTCTTTTGTTTCTTTTATCCGGAGCGAAGGATATGGCGACGCATGGCTACTACTGATCGACGGCTCATATTCGCTTCAGGTTCTTTGGGCTTCGGCCCTTCAGGACTTTGCAATTTTTCTCATTAAAATTATTTCGAAATCTCGATTCCCTCGATAATTTTCTATCGTTGATCTCTCCCAATGAGATCTACGTCCCAGATTTAATCTTTTCTCGAACATTGATTTCAGGCCTGGAATGAGTCACTCTGAGTGTTTTTCTTCGTGCTCATGGTTGCGTCCTACAAACCTTGATAAATTTATGTGATAATACAAATGACACAACAACCCATCCTGAAGATGGAAATTAGCGACAACTGCATTTGCGCCCAACATTTGGTAGGTGGTGGTGAAGTCCAGGTCTGCCTCATAAAGTTGGGGCCATCCATAGGTCTCATGGCCGCAAGAGTATAACACCATGGTGAGTGCCGCAATTGGCGATCTACTGAGGCAATCAACGACGTAGTTGGTGCTTTCCATTTTATACTTGATGTTGAAGTGCAATTTTTGCAAGTACACGGACCACTTTAGATGGCGTTTATTTTGCAATTTGCCTTGTCTCTGCATGAACTACAATGTATTATGATTAGTTTGGATGACTTTTTCCTTCCCAAGAATGTAATTTCTCCACTGGTAGCAGGCTTGCACAATGGAGTACATTTCTTTGTCATCAGTAGGGTACTTACAGATAACATCTGATAGTGTCTCACTATGATAGGTCATGGGGTGGCCGTGCTGAGTGAGAACGATGCCCACAACATAGTCTGAAGCATTTGTCTTGATCTTAAAGGGTTGTTGCAGGCTCAATAGTGAAAGTATCGGGGCTAAGAACAAGCGCTTCTTCAAATCATCGAACGCTTGTTGTTGGGACCAACCCCACACAAATTTATCCTTACCACCACCAATGGTTACTTGGATGAAGGCCCATGCAATATGGGAGAATCCCAACACGAACCTACGGTAAAAATTGGCAAGGCCCGAGAAGCTCTTAAGCTCAATGAGTGTGGTTGGAGCTGGCCAGTCATGGATGACTTAGATTTTGGTTGGATCCACATGTACGCCATGATGATCAATGATGTAGCCCAGTTAATGAACCATGTCGATGTCAAAGGATCATTTTTCCAAGTTGGCATAGAGCCGATGTTTCTGCAGGGTGTGTAGAACCTACTGAATATGCTGCAAGTGTTCTTCCTAAGTCTTGTTATAAATGAGGATGTCATCCAGATACACCACTACAAATGTATTGGTGAATGGTCGTAGGATATCGTCCATCATCCTCATGAAAGTGGTTGGAGCATTTTTCAAACCAAAGGGCATGACCAACCATTCAAAAATACCTTCCTTTAACCTAAAGGTGGTCTTCCATACATCTATCTGTTCTATCGGGACCAGGTGGTAGCAAAACTTCAGATCAATCTTACTAAAGTATTTGTCCCCCATGAGCTGATCAAGGAGGTCGTCGATTCAGGGAATCATGTACCAGTTTCTGACTGTGATTTTATTTAGGGCTTGATAATCAATGCAAAGTTGCCAGGTTCCATCTTTCTTCTGTACTAGGACAATTGGGCTCCAGCAAGGTGATGAGCTGGGATGGATGTGCCCCTTGTGGAGTAGTTATTGGATCTGCTTCTTGATCTCTTCATTCTCTAACAGAGAGTGGCAGTAGATTGGCCCATTAGGAAGCGATGCGTCGGGGGTCATATCGATGGGGTGCTTGACCTAACAGTGTAGAGGTACTCGGGTAGGTGAGGAGAAAATATATGAGTATTCTTCCACAACCTTATCCACTTGCTTCTGTTGTGTGGATAGGTTGGCAGTAAAGACCCTAGATGTGGCTGCGATCTTTTTCTCATTCTGAGAGTGAATCACGAAGAAGACAAAATTCCATGTCTGAGAGATGACCTTTCTACATTGGTTGGCAGAGATCAAGGAAATAACACTGAGTGGGACTACCTCAGGTATCCTATAGAATTTATTATTCAAAGTAATAATAAAACTGCGAGGCCTAGACTCATATACAACATGATGTTTCCATAAATATGGTTGGCCCAAAAGAACATTACAAACTTAGAGAGGGAAATAATCACACAATCCCTCATCTTTGAAGGGCTTGGTGTCGTATGATAGGAGACATTGTTGGCTGACGTGGATGTCTCTTCCTTGGCAGAGCCATCTGATGGTGTAGGGATGCAAGTGCGGTGTTGTCGGCAGGGTGAGTCTCTTGACAACCACTGCTGAGATGAGGTTCTTATGGATACCACTATCAATGATGAAGTGCAGTAGGGTACCCTTCACCCACATTTGTGAATGAAAAAGGCGCTCGCCTTCCTCTGGCTCGTCTGGTTCACTGGGTTGGAGCTTGGTGGTAGCAACGGTAGCACTGGGTTTTGTGTCAATGATCTATCTCCCCCTTTCTGTTTCTGACTTGGAGTCAGAGCCCGCATATGATTCAGAGGCTTTCACCTCAGCCACCAGTGACTGCTTCGAGCAACAATCAGTAGTGTTATGCCAGGGGATCTTATGTAAGTTGCACCACTTCCCGGTATCTTTCTTTGTCTTTTCGATGTCCTTATTTGCTTGCATCTTGGACTGGTTGTCCTGAGGTTTTTCGTCTTTGCTCTATCCTTTGTTCTGCTAGTTGGGGCAACCCTTTCCTGGATTTTTCTGTGAGGGGTTCCCAGGCCCAAATTGTCACGTCTTTTGTTTTAGCTTCTGCTCAATTTTGACGACATATCGGTAGGTCGTTCCCAAGGATCAGATGTCCAAAAACTCCATTTCGGCCTAGATGTATCTATGCAGACCGCTGCGATACTTGAGCACCATATGTCGCTCAGAATCTTTGATACCCATCTTGGTGCACAAGGTATGGAAGATATTTGTGAACTCGGGCACCGCTTGGTCTCTTCCCTGCCGCAACGTGGTCCATTTTGTGTACAGGTCGTCATAACTTCCAACATGGTAGTATTGTTCCTTAATAACATCCTTGAAGGACTCCCAGGTGACTACAACTATAAATAGTAAGGGTTCCTCTGTTTCCTTTTGCGCACATAAAGTTTCCCACCAATATTTGACATGGGGGACCACTTTGAGGAGTGCAAAATTAATATTTTCTCTATTCGAGAAGTTATGGACAGAGAAATACCCTTCTAGCATATTCAACTATTTGTATACCACATCTGCGTCTATCTGACCTTCAAATATAGGAATATCAAAGTTGATTTGTACCTTGAAGGGGGAAACACCTCTGTTTGAGGAAGATGTGTCGCCTGTTGGTAGCCGCCGAAGAATTTGCGCAAAACTATGCATCATCTTGTTCCTCTGTTGCGTGAGTGATTCCTTGAGAAACATTTTGAAGGGATCTCCTATCCCACCGCCTTTCTTTTCTTCTTGCATGAGAGGTGGTTTGGGCGTGCGAGAGATTTTTCCCTTAAGAAAAACAATCTCGAGACCCAATCCTTTTTACCCTGACCTCATTGGGGACATGCATTAAGAACGACAAGGAGCAGACCACTCTGATACCACTGATCCATAATATATTTGCAGAATGAAATGAATACATATTATTATCAAAAGATGCTTAACATAGAATAACAAATATACATTAAAATTGGTTTCTATTCAATAAGGAAATAAGTTGAAACTGTAAAATGCAACGGAAACAAGTTTGCTAGAATGTTGGCAGCTTATCTCTGAGAAGAGATGTGACGGCTACGTTCATTCACAAGAAGATGATTACAATGAGGCTCTGAAGGCATTTTTACAATAAATAGGATTGTCAAAAACCATAGACATCCAAAAAACCTAACCCTGGGAGATGAAGCGCCAAAAGTCATGTGGGCCCTCTTTGGGTAAGTTAGTACATCAACTTCTTGAGGTCATAACTTTTGCACACGATCTCTGTTTTAGGTGCGCGATAGCCCGTTGGAAAAGTCTATATGAGGAATATACATTTTAAGGTTATCTATCATAGGTCATTTTGACTGTGGTGAGCCCTAAAAAACGTTGTTTAGGGCCTCAAAACGGCCCCGCAAGTCAGGGACCCGAAAATTAGGGAAAAAACTAGCAAACTGGAAAACTGCCAAAATAAACCAGTTGGAATAGGTGGGAGGCCACCGACATCCATCTGGATCAATTATGCACCATAGCATGTCCAATATACAAATTTAAATTCATATCACATAGTTTATGTGTCCTTGGTGAGCTTTCTAGTACATGGTAAACAACTAAATTGTTGCAACGATAGAGTGCAAATATTTTCAACATTGCAGATAAGGAAAAGGAATGACCAAGATTATGCACCATAACATGTCCAATATACAAATTTAGATTCATGTCACATATTTTATGTGTTCTTGGTTAGCTTTCTAGTACATGGTAAAAAATTAAATTGTTGCAACAATAGAGTGCAAATATTTTCAACACTGCAAATAGGAAAAGTGAATGACCAAGATGGAGAACAAATTTTAAAAGAATAATCTCTTACGAATTAAAGATTATTTTTATGAGTCAAGGTATGAACTTTAAAACTCATGAATTAATCCATGGAGAGCTTTAACTAATTAAATTTTTTTCTAGAGTTTGAACAATTCATTTCTTTGTTTAAAACTCATAAATTAGTCCATGAGATCACCAGTAAAGACATGAACTTTAAAAACTCATGAATTAATCTATGGGTAGCTTTAACTAATTAAATTTTCTAGACTTTGAACAATTCACTTCAACAAAAAAGTGTGCAACTAACTTATTAACATGCATAGGACAAGAACATAGAACAACACAACACCAGGTAAAAATGAAATTGATAGGTAGGTACATTCAAGCCACCTGGTGGAGTGCCCAACAGAAACTAACACTAAATAAATAAATCTTAATTAAACACCCTGCAACGTGGAAGTTAGTCATCTAAAACTACCACTTTTATTTCTCTCTTAAATTAACAAATATTCAAATTAATAACCATCAAAGTTACCCCTATTAATCTAAAACTACCATTTTTATTTCTCTCTTAAATTAAGAAATATTCAAATTAATAACAATCAAAGTTACCCCTATTAGTTGAGCACTTCAAAAAAACATTTGACACCCATGTAACATGCAAAACGATGTTACGAGTGGCTGAAAGTGACAACCATCACACGGTAAATCTGAGCGGTTCTCTTTCTATATTATAAATTCTATCCTTCCACGAAAGAGAACTTGAATGCGACATCAAAATTAAATGATAAATATCACAATAAATCTGTACAGAATAAACATGTTCTCTTTGCTGGTATATGTTTATTCTCTACAGATTGTATCACAATCAAATGATAAATATCTAATTACATGTTTTGACTAACTTCGTTTGGGTTAACTTTCA
>ML785746.1:82090-108374 GCA_009831015.1 Picea engelmannii
AGGTGGGGGAGAGAGGTAAACAAAGAGGGGAGGTAGAGAGTTAGTGTCTTAGAGTGTGGGAGTGAGAGAGATGAATACATAGAGGGGGGATAGAAAGTGTGTGAGTGAGAGTGTGGGAGCGAGAGAGAGGTAGACAAAGAGGGGAGGTAGAGAGTGAGTGTGGGAGGGAGAAAGGAAGACATAGAGGGGGATGGAAAGTTTGTGTGCGAGAGTGTGGGAGGGATAGAGAGGAAGACAAAGAGGGGAGGTAAAGAATGAGTTTGTTAGAGTGTGGGAGGTAGATATAGGAAGACATAGAGGGGGGATAGAAAGTGTGTGTGTGAGAGTATGGGAGGGAGTGAGAGAAAGGCATAGAAGGGAAGTAGAGAGAGTGTGTGAGAGTGTGAGAGGGAGAGAGAGGAATATAGAGAGAGGTAAATGTAGGAGAGAGGGGTACATGTAGGATATACAGAGGAGAGATAGTGGGAGGGAGGGGGAGAGATAGTGGGAGGGAGGGTGTGAGAGGGGGAGAGAGCAATACAAAGAGGAGGGGTAGAGAGAGAGTGTTATAGTGAGGAAGAGGGAGACATAGAGGGGGGTTAGAGAGAGGGGTAGTTGGAGGAAGGGAAGACCAAGAAAAAGGGAAAGAGGAGGGAAGGAGGAGGGAAGGAGGGAAAGAAAGGGAGAGAGAGAGAGAGGGAGAGAGTTGAAAATGGTGTATACATAGAGGGAGTGGATGCAAGATTGTAAGGCATGGAAGGTCTAGGTCTAGGTCTAGGTCATGGTCTATGTATAGGTCATGGTCTAAGTCTAGGTCTAGATCATGGTCTAAGTCTAGGTCTAGTTCTAGGTCTAGGTCTTGACATGCCTTGATAGGTATAGGTCAAGGGAATATATTTATCTTACCATTCCTTAGCTTGCAATGTATTACTCTTTCTAGTGTGCAAGAGTGTGAGAGGGAGAGAGAGGAAGAAAAATAGGGGAGGTAGACAGTGAGTGTGTTAGAGTGTGGGAGGGAGAAAGAGGTAGAAAAAGAGGGGAGGTAGAGAGTGAGTGTGTTAGAGTGTGGGAGGGAGAGAAAAAAAGACATAGAGGGGGGATATAAAGTGTGTGTGTGTGAGTGTGGGAGGGAGAGAGAGGTATACAAAGATGGGAAGTAGAGAATCAATTTGTTAGAGTGTGGGAGGGATATAGAGGAATACATAGAGGTGGGATATAAAGTGTGTGCGAGAGTGTGGGAGGGATATAGAGGAATACATAGAGGGGGGATATAAAGTGTGTGTGAGAGTTTGGGAGGGAGAGAGAGGAAGACAAATAGGCGAGGTAGAGAGTGAGTGTGTCAGAGTGTGGGAGGCAGAGAAAGAGGAAGACATAGAGGGGGGCTAGAAAGTGTGTGTGTGAGAGTGTGAGAGGGAGTGATAGCAAGGCATAGAAGGGAAGTAGAGAGAGTGTGTGAGATTGTGAGAGGGAGAGAGGAAGATAGAGAGGGGGTAGAGAGATAGTTAAATGTAGGAGAGATGGGTAGATGTAGGAGATATATATGAGAGATAGTGGGAGGGATGGTGAGAGAGAGAAAGAGAGTGAGAGTAAGAGTGTGAGAGGGGGAGAGAGAAAGAGGGTAAATTCATGAAGGTGGGTAACACTTTTGTGACAATCAGATCTCAAAAATTTCGAAAGACATTTTTTCGGCTAAACTAATATTTTTTTTGACCGAAATTTCTATTTTTCAGGCTGAAATATGTTTCGTCCAAACCTTTGAATGACAAATCGAATAGTACCGTGGAGACGCCCTCGATTTTCATGTACAATTTTAGTCAAATGAATTGTTTTAATCCGGTAATATCTTTTCAACTGAAATATATTCCGGCCGAAAAGATATTTCGACCGAAAAAATGTTTCGGCCGAAATATTCTTTCGGCTGAAACATTCTTTCGGCCGAAAATATATTTATATATTTACCACACATCGTGACTGTTACGGATTTTCTAAGTTCTTGGAAAATGACTACTAGTGTGAGTGAGTGACTATTAGTGTGAGTGTGTTGGCACAGTTGTGTTGGCGCGGTCGTGTTGGCGTGGTCATGTTGGCGTGGTTGATAGTTTGATAGTTGGTTGTGGGTGGGTGGATTGGCGGACGAGTGGTCGGAGCTGCAGAGAGAGGGTCTTGGAGTTCCAAGTAAGTTTAATTTCTATATATTTAAATTTAAATAAATTAAATTTCTTTAAGTTTAAGTTTAATTAAATTTAATTTATGTAAATTAATATGGTATTTTGACTGTGACTTGGTCATGGGGGGTCACCCCTGTGGCCAAGTCGTGGGCACGCCAACGACTTGGCCATAGGTTTTCCCCCTTGCGGCCAAGTCACAGTACACATGCTTTCTATTTCTATTGTCTTCTCGATATATGAGATCTTATTACAACATAGATACAAGATCCTTTCAATCGTTGTTCCATTTAGAATAATGATATTGTAGTCTTTGTTGGAATGCAAAATTTTATTATTGGATAGTTCATATTTTTGAAGTCTTGCTTCATTATGAATGGGGAATATTGGATAATGGAAAGTGACTTAGCCTCCTAAATACAAATTTAAAAATTTGCCATGAACCAAAGGTCAACATACCCATAAAAAAATTACAACAAAAAAATATGATTTACAGTTTGTTTTCAATTTTAATATATGTGCATATGTATAATATCCGTACATATGTTTTAATATCTATGCATATGTTATAATTCAGATAATATCTGTTTTCAATTTTAATACATGTGCATATGTTATAACATTGTAATATGTTATAACATATTACAATGTAATATGTTATAACATATTACTATAACATATTATTGTAATATGTTATGACATATTACATTGTAATATGTTCTGAATAATCTGCATTAATATAGCACTCACCAAATAGAAACAAACTTTAAAACATAGGCAGTATATTCACTAAAGTCATTCCCTTAACCTCCAGAATAGATACACTGAAATATGTAACAGTCACTTTGCATTGATAGCGAAACTGATAAAAGACGTCAATATTTCATGTCAAGGCCTCATTTACAAAGCTAGAAGAAATAACAGTTTTAAATACATTTTACAGTTTACAGTTTGTTTTATACAAATTTACAGTTTGTTTTCAATTTTAATATCTATGCATATGTTTTAATTCGGGTAATATCTGTTTTCAATTTTAATATATGTGCATATGTTATAACATATTACAATGTAATATGTTATGACATATTACATTGTAATATGTTATGACATATTACATTGTAACATGTTATGAAGAATCTGCATTAATATAACACTCAACAAATATAAACAAGCTTTGAAACATAGGCAGTATATTCACTGAAGTCATTCCCTCAACCTTTGGAATAGATACACCGAAATATGTAACAGTCACTTTGCATTGATAGCAAAATTGATAAAAGACATCAATATTTCATGTCAAAACCCCATTTACAAATCTAGAAGAAAGAACAGTTTTAAATACATTTTACATTTTACATTTTACAGTTTGTTTTATACAAATTTACAGTTTGTTTTCAATTTTAATATATGTTCATATGTATAATATTTGTACATATGTTTTAATATCTATGCATATGTTATAACATATTACAATGTTATAACATGTTACATTGTAATATGTTATGACATATTACATTGTAATATGTTATGAAGAATCTGCATTAATATAACACTCAACAAATAGAAATAAAGTTTGAAACATAGGCAATATATTCATTGTAGTCATTCCCTCAACCTCCAGAATAGATACACCAAAATATGTAACAGTCACTTTGCATTGATAGAAAAACTGATAAAAGACGTCAATATTTCATGTCAAAGCCTAATTTACAAAGCTATAAGAAAGAATAGTTTTAAAATCTACAAAATATCACGTAAAACAGATATAAATAAACCTTGAAACACAGGGAAAATGTCCACTACAATTATTCCCACAACTAAAATATGTTACAGTACTTTGCACTGTAACAAAAAGACACAAGCAGTGAACATTTCATGTCAATGTCTCATTTACAGAACGATAAGAAATAACAAATTTAAATCCAAATGTCTAACTCCAATGCCATGGACTGAGATACCAATTACAATCCCTCCAAAATTAAGCTAGCTTCCATTTTCAACAAAGAAGGTCTTAAAAGTACAAAGACTCGAAAATAGAACAGAATTAACGATACCCAAGAAAATTGATAAGAACACAATGGAAAGCTCATAGCAGAAATGCAATCTGAACTTGCATCTTCATTCAAGAAAGTAAAAAATGCAATTTGAAATTGCATTCAAGAAAGTACAAAATGCAATTTGAACTTGCATCTTCATTCAAGAAAGTAAAAAATGCAATTTGAACTTGCATCTCCATTTAGAAAGTCAAACGTTTCAACTACTCTTATAATTAGTAGCCTATACCTTAGAGTCAGACTCTACACTGTTAACTATATTGTAATATTCACATAACTCATATGGGTAAGATATGAAGTTGATTCCATTGCATTAGATCTCTCTTAATCAGAGTAAGTAAAACCCACATGTATTGGATTAGAGTATACCCTTTGAAAGACCCTTGTTAATGATCTATTACCCTTTGTATTCACACAAGCATTGGAATCACATACAAGTGTAATACAGGTGTTGATACTTAGTGCCATTGCTTTCTAGTGACATCCCATGTAGTTAATAAGAGATAAAATTAATATCACAATGCGTATTGATTATGGTAAATATGTAACATGATATCACCTTGTTGAACCTTAAGCTAAGTTGTTCTTGTATTACTGATATGATGGTAATGTAATGGCTATATTCCCCATGTATTACAGGTTAAGCTATTGCCTTTAGTTCTTATTATATACTTCCCTTTCTAGTTAACGGTAATGTTGTTTGCTTCATGACCCTATGTTATAGATCATACTATAACCTTTAACTGTAAATGGACATATAGGGAAGGGGTTAGCAGTATCCCTATTCAATGGAATTACTTCCTTATAGTTATCATTGTTTTGGTACCAGGATGAGATTCACAGTATGGAATGTTATGGAATTAATGGGAAGAAATATCATTGGCTAATACACAATGAGAGATTCAAACCAGTGTAATCAGTAGTTCATAATTAGATACATTACTCATATCAGGAAATTGTACTCATAGTTAGTTTTGTACTAATTTTTATATTCAAGTAATGGAAATCAATGGTAATAAGCTAAGATAATACACAATCAATGTTAATAATCTAAGCTAATACGCAATCAATCATGAACACGAAGAAGACATGTAGGAGGAAACACCAGAATAACCTGACTCATATGATGGCAAGGAAATGGACCTTGGGGATCTTGACAAGCAACAAGACTTGAATTCAATCGCTAAGCAATAGGCTCAACTTCTGAAGGACTCATTGGTTCATAATAAAATTCTTAGCAACTCAACAAACAAAATAAAATTTATTCCCTGTGTTCCTAATGATACAAGAAACTAAATGCCTCCAAGTCCTTCTTCAAACCCTTTCCTCTTGCATCTAGCAGGGACCCCAAGCTATGGCCTTATATGAACACGAAGTAGTAGGAGGCCTTTCCCTTATGTAGAACCCTACTAAAATAACTTTGTCCAACTTCTTTACCACCAAGCGCTTCCTCACAGCTCCCTTCCAGCTTGTATGGTCCTATCAAACTCACTTTCTCACTAATTTTTATGGCCCCAACTCTATCCCTAACAAGCTTCATTTTCTTGACTCCATTCAACACCTGCAACCCCATCATCAATAATGATCATTGGCTTATTGGTGGATACTTCAACATAATTACCTATTTGAACAAAAATAAAGGAGTCATAAGAAGGCTCGACCATGACTCCCAATACTTTCTTGATACCATCTAATCCCTCAACCATCAATGGCATTCACACCTAGAACAACTGTAGAAGAGGCCAAAACTAGGTGGCTTCAAGACTTGATCGATTTCTAGCCTCATAATCTATTTTTCTAGTTGGCTTCCATCTTTCAGCCTTCATCCTTCCCTATGGGGGTTTATACCACTAGCCAATTATGCTAAATTTAGACCTTCACGGAAACCCTCTCATACCACCATTCCTCTTTGAAATTTTTTGTTTTAACCATCCAAATTTCAAGAAAAACATCAAATCCTAGTGAGAAGAATGCAACCTTTATTCATGAACACCTATGTACATATTTCACTAGAAAGTGAAGCATATCAAACAAAAACTAGTAATATGGAACAAAGAGGAATTTGGCAATATTTTCCAGGGAAAAACAAGATCGCCTCCCAGATGGAACAGGTCCAACAAACCATCATACATGAATTCTGCATAGAACAATTGATAAGGAAGATAAACAAATACGATCTCAAATTAATGAAAGAGAAAAACAAGAGGAATTGCTCTGGAAAAAGAAATATAGAATATGTTTGCTCAAAGAGGGGAAAAAAACACAATTTGTTTTTCACAAATTTATCATTTAATGAAGGCATCACAATCACATCACCTATTCAAAATATAGACAGGGCAATAGTGTGACAGAACATTCTAACATAGAATAAGAGTTAGTCAACTTCTTTCAGGATCAACTCACTGAACTAGCAACAAAGTGAAGGTCGACTATTCAAAAAACTACTCAACACTTCCTGCAGCTAGTCTCACTGGCATAGAACGATTCCCTCGTGTGTCCCATATTTCCATAGGAATTTGAGCAAGAATTATTTGACATTCTTAAAGGAGAATCGTCGGTTCCTAATGGCTTTACTTTGGATTTCTTTCAAGCATGCTGGCCCATCTTAAAGTGGGACACATGAGTCTTAGTAGAATACTACCACCTTCACTCCAATTTTATCCTAGATCTAAATATAACCTTCCCCACCTTCATCTCGAAGGAATACAAGGTGGAAAACCTCAACAAATCTCACCTAATTTCCCTCTGTAACATGGTCTATGGAATCATCACTAAAGTCATCGCCAATTGACTAAAATTTTTTTCCCTCTTTGATTTCTCTAAAACAAACCAACTATGTGGAGGGGAGACAAATATTGGATTGGTTTATCCTTTCCACATGGTCATCGACTCTCTAAAAATTTCCAAAACCCTCAGTATTCTCTTAAAATTGGATATGTCTAAATCCCTGAGTTGGTGATCCGAAAAGATCTTTTAAATGACTATGGTTGAGTTATTATGCATGTTTTCATTAACCAATTAAGGAAGCTTAGAAAGAGGAAGAATATATGAGAAGATATCAAAGCCATATAAACATGTACAAAACTTAAATGAAGCAATAAAAAACAAAAAACCATAACACCAATGTGATAACGAAGTTCGACAATCTCACCCACCTCTCCAGGCCTTTGTCTCAGTGGATGAGGATTTTCTTATTTGTGTTCAAAGCTCAATAAGTACATCACAAAAGTGCCAAAAGGTTACAAAACTGATATGTTCTTTTTCTACCAAATCTCTAGAACCCAATAGAAGAAACAACACTCAAATCAGATGACCGGAGCTCCAAGAAATGGCCCGCAAAGGTGCGCTCCTCAACAACTTCCCTGCATAAAATGGCTTTGGCTTGGATTTACTTCAACATAACTTTTCTATGAATCTCCTCTCATGGCCTCAATAAGGCCTGGTTTATATATATCTAAATTTGGTAACCATATCCCAACACCCCCCCAAGATTTGGCTTCAAAAAGGGCCCAATATCACCGAAAAATGGGCAAAAATCTCCAATAACAACTGAAGAAATCATAAAAATCCACTAATCTAAAGTGAAAAACCCATTTTTTCAATATAATTGGGCTAAATCCCCCTAGAATGGGCATACACCCCCTTAATAGGTTCACATGTCTATGATGTGGCCAAGCACCAATCCCTAAGGGTTGTACACTGGCCCTTATCCCTGCTAGCTCCTGAATTTACTGCAAGTTCATGGGACCAGGGACCGATCCCCTCACCAACAACCAAACACATAGCACCAAGTTATATGGAATGTGCTAACAGAGCTACCCGAGACCAAGGGTTAGTCTCTTATCCATCCGCACTATCGGTCGGGGTTTGGTCATATGCCAGTTTCGCGCCGGGTAACAAAACCATGGGTTGGGGCTAGGCCCCATCCCTTTCCACCTTTGCACTAATACTTGGTGAAATTCATGTATTAAATAAGTGGTATGGTTAAAAATCACCATCTGTGGGCAGCTTGGCCAACCCAAATCTTCCAAGACTTAGCCCGGCCATAGGTCATGCATTCGATCCTCATGGAGACCAAAACAATTTTTCCAACGAACCAACCATTGGGTGCCATGTGACATCCTATGTCTGGGCCACGTGGCACCGCTTCATTCACCAGTCTACTGCCACATGTCAAACGAGGATTTTCCCGACGATCACATCACCTGCCCTATTAGAATTTCGTACCCTGCCACGTGTCACTATACAAGTGTGCCATGTGTCACCCTTACAGTGGTGACACGTGTCACCTCCCAATCGATCCACCTGTCCTGTCCACATTAGCTCGATATGCCCAGTCACCCTACCATGTGTCACCTCTAGGGGCTGCCACGTTAGTTGTATAGAATCTTCCAACTGTGTTGCCACATAATTTGTACGACCGTACGACCTGTACAGTCAGCTTCCACATGGCACTGTACAGACTGTACAGTGAGTATTTTTTTGCCTGTTTGGAAAAACGAACAGAATGTGATATAAGGAGAATACTACATCTGTTTGTGCCCGTTGAAGTTGTATTGGGTTCGTATCAACGAGGCCTACACACATGTCCGTTTTGAAGCCATTCCAAGAACTTTTATTTCTAGGCTTTTTTAAGCCCCATCAAGCTCCTGGATCCAAATCTGGATCACACCTCCCCACTAAAGAAACTTTTGGTCCCCAAAAGGTTATTGACCAGTCAACAAGCTCGGGATAGGCCACCCGACTTGTTCTCTGTCTCTGAACTCTGTCCTGTGTACCTATCTCATCAACATCAACCGTAACACAATCATGACAACCGACAGCATATTGTTAGCCATTTGAACCCTGTCACATTTTACTAAAGCCACTATCATCCATGTAGACAACATTACTAATGATATCATCAAAAATATGATTGCAAATGAGCTGATATACTTGTAATATTTGCATGACATGAGCTTATCTTGAAGCAAACCGTGATTGATTTTTCATTCAACAATCATTTCCTGTTCTTTCTTAAGATCGATGACTTGATTTGAAACAATTATAGGTTTGTTGCTTTCTTGAACTACCTTATTTAATTGTTCCATTATTTGAAGAGTTTTATTTTCCTTTACATGATGAGCATGAACCACTTAATATTGACCTTCTTTGGTTAATTGATATTGCTTCTTTGTCCTGTAGAAGATTGATTTACGATCATATAAGTATGGACTACCTAAGACCATTCCACATTCACTTAGTGGCACTACATCACATGTTACCTCATCCACATACTTAGATGAAATAACAAATTTTAATGTGCATTGTTTGGTTATGTGCATTTGATGATGGTTTCTTATCCATTTAAGTGTGTAAGGCATATGATGTACTTGTGTTTTTAACCCCAATTTCTTAACGAACTCCCTGAAATTAGATTAGATTGAGATCCACTATCGATTAATGTATCAACCCTAGTGTGCCTCATGATGACCCTGATGTAAAACAAGCTACTTCTATAATCAAGTCCTTCACCAATTTTATCTCTCATACCAACCAATGAGACCTTAGATTCGTCACCTGAATCTGATCCCAAGTCTGTGGGTCGTGTTGTCGCTGGAAATGTTTGCCTCCCCTTCTTTTCCTTGAACCAATTTGGCCTCTTCTCAGGATGGAATTTCCAACAACGGTCTTCATCATGACCCTCTTTCTTGCAATGCTTGCAAGAGGGCTTCTCTTCCCTTCTTTCCACTAAACTTGAATTCTTTCCATGCCACTTCCTCTTGTCCTCTTTCCTTGAAAACGATTATGTTGATACACCAACACTTGTTTTCCTTGCTTCAATGTATGTCACTTGAACAAAACCCCCATCAAGATTAGTTGGTCCAAACATGAATACAATGTTTCTAATATGTCCAGGTAAACCTCCTATATACTTCATAATAGTTTCTTGGGTATGTAAAGGGATATGTAACATCAATGCCATTTTTTGAAAGCCATCTATATAATCTTGCACTGTCTATCCTTTTCTTAGTTTTAAATCTTGCCATTCAATTAATGTTTTCTCTTTATAGCCCAAAGGATAGAATTTTTTTCTAAGTGAAGAAATAAAAATTTTCCATGATGTAAATACATTACCCACTTGTTGCATTCCATTTTGCAACTTGCTTTGCCACCAGATGATTGTTGTGCCTGAAAGTCTCAATGATGCCAACTTGATTTGTGTGGCCTCATCCTTGATCTGTTGCACACTGCAATAGACCTCCATTTGTCTGACCCAATTTTCATGTCTCTTTGCATTAACTTCACCATCATACATGGGTAATTCGAATTTAACATCAAGTTTTAATAATGGCATTTCATTCTTATGTTTATGAATATGTTTCTTTGTATTGGATTTAGAACTTGAACTTGAAGAAAAAGGAGAAGAAGGAGGTGATGATGGAGGTGAAGGAGGATTCTGAGGAGTATCCTCTCCTTCTTCACTTTTTCTCTTTTAATATTCACCCATATTTTTTCTTTTCCGTTCCAAGTAATGCTCGTACAAAACCTTCATCATCTCTGACATGGCGAAGAAAGTTTTTTGAAACTCTTTCTCATCCTGAGAAAGTCCCTCTTATGATGCAATCTTCTCACTTTGAGAAGTTATATTTCTCAATCCAATCAATGGATTCTATTCAACATGCTCACATTCACCACAAAGTAGCTTTTACCTGGTTAACATGAAAAACTCAAATCCAAATGTCAACTAGATATGATACCACTTGATCCGAAAAGATCTTTTAAATGACTAAGGTTGAGTTATTATGCATGTTTTCATTAACAATTAAGGAAGCTTAAAGAAAGAGGAGGAAGATATGAGAAGGTATCACAACCATATAAACATGTACAGAACTGAAATGATGCAATAAACATCAACAAACCATAACACCAATGTGATAATGGAGTTTGGCAATCTTGCCTACGTCTTCGCGCCTTTGTCTCAGTGGGTGAGGCTTTTATTATTTTTGTTCAAAGCTCAATACGTGCATCAAAACAATGCCAAAAGGTTACAAAAATGATCTGGTATTTTTCTACCATATCTCTAGAACTCAACAGAAGAAACGAAACTCAAATCGAATGACCGGAGCTCCCAGAAATGGCTTGCAAAGGTGCTCTCCTCAACAGCTTCACTACATAAAAATGGCTTTGGCTTGGCTTTCCTTCAGCACAAATTTGCTCTGAATCTCCCCTCATGGCATCAAGAAGGCCTAGTTTATATAGATCTAAATTTGGTAACCATCTCCCAACTTCCCCCCAAGATTTGGCCTCAAAAAGTGCCTAGTATCCCCCAAAAATCGACAAAAACCTCCAATAACAGTTGAAGAAATCATAAAAATCTACTAATCTAAAGTGAAAAACCCAATTTTTGCAATATAATTGTTCTAAAGTCCCCTGGAATGGGAAATCGCCTCCTTAATAGGGTCACATGGCTATGATGTGGTGAAGCGCCAGCCCCTAAGGGCTGTAGGTTGGCCCTTATCCCTGCTAGCTCCTAGATTTACTGCAAGTTCATAGGACCAGGGGTCGATCCCCATGCCAAAAACAAAACACATAGCATTGGGTTATATGGAATGTGCTAAAGGAGCCACCCGAGACCAAGGTCTAGGCTCTTATCCATCCACACTATTGATCGGGGGTTGGTTGTATGCTATTTTTCACGTCGGGTAATAAAACCACGGGTTGGGGCTAGACCCCAACCCTTTCCTCCTTTACACTAATAATTGGTGCAATTCATATATTAAAAAAGTGGTATGGTTAACAAGCACCATCTATGGGCGGCTTGACGAGCCCAACTCTGCCAATACTTAGCCCGACCAGAGGTCACGGGTTCCATCCTCATGGAGACCAAAACAATTTTCCCAATGAACCAACCATTGGGTGCCACGTGGCACCGCTTCATTTGCCAGTCTACTGCCATGTGTCAAATGAGGATTTTCCTGATGGTCACATTACCAGCCCTATCATCATTTCGTACCCTGCCACATGTTGTTTTATAGGTGTGCCACATGTCACCCTTACAGTGGTGACACATGTCACCTCCCGATTGGTCCACCTGTCATGTCCACGTCATCTCCGTACGCCTAGTCACCCTAACACGTGTCACCTCCAGAGGATACCACATCGGCTGTATGAAATCTTCCAACTGTGCTATTGTATCAGTTGTACGACCGTACAACTTGTAAGTTAGCTGCCATGTGGCACTATATGGACTATACAGTCAACATTGTTTTGCATGTTTGGAAAAACAAATAGAACACGATATCAAGAGCATATGATGTTTGTTTGAGCCCATTCAAGTTGCGTTGGGTTCATATTGATGAGTCCTACGCACACGTCTGTTTTGAATCCATTCTTATAACTTTGATTCTTAGTCCTTTCTGAGCCCCATCAAGCTCCTGGATCCAAATATGGATCAATTGGCAAGACATTCATCATACCCTTCGCGCCTTTGGCTTATCCCCTGTCCTTCAAAATTCTCAATGCATTGTGACAACTTGTATTTCTCAAGTATATCCTTAAATCCATGCCTCTTTACTTGTTTTCATCCATGGTTTCTCCCAAAGTGATCCTGAAAGTTGTTTGAAACCTCCAAAGATCCTTTATGTGGGGTGGAACTTGCAAAGAAAAGAAATGGGATTTAGTCACTTGGAAAAGCTCAGTCTCCCTAACCTCAAATGAGGACTCATTCTCAAAGATCCTGATGTCCCTGAATCATTCTATGGAGCTAAAACATGGTGGCATTGACTAACATCAAATAATACTCTATGGTCCCTCCTTTGGTGCAGGAAGCACTACCCTCTCATAGAGCCTCAGGACCTGATCATACTTTCAGGAAATATTTCAAGCTCCTTAATATGGAATAGTGTTTGGAAAAAGAAAGATATTATCCACACTCATTGTTTTTGGGAAGTCAAGGATGGAACCAATGCTTTATTTTGGGATGAAACATGGAAACAACTTCCTCCTTTCCACAACAATATGGAAATTCTTTCGAATGGACGTGAATAGAATTTTCAACTTATTTTTCTATCTAGCCCCAACTATTAGCACTAGAATTCACCTTCAGATTGCGTTGAAGGTAAGCCCAATACCCATTAGTTTATATGTCACATGTTGGTTTTAAAGAGGTCAAATGGGCACAGACTCAATTATAGTAATGTTCTAACTCAGAAATATGGACTAGCATGCACAAGCATTTGAGGTCTGGAATCAACTTTAGTCAGTAAGTTGGAGTAAGGGTGAATAGAAGGAAGACTTTGGAGAGGAGAGTGTAGAGTTTTTCTATGGACATCATGTATTCAAGCAGCCTAAGGAGGAAAAACTCAAACACAAGATCCTCTTGGATTCAAATTTTCAATTAAACTGAAAGAAATTATAACAGTACTATAATCAAAACATTCATCATAATACAACTACAACAATTCATTTGAATCAGTCATTCATGAAATCTCTCAGTATGAGAAGCAAATAAGATGGAGCAATAAAGATGACTTATATTAACCAAGATGTCTCAAAAACAAATACATAACCAGAGAACCAGTGTTCTTCATAAAAATATTACAATAGCAGGGAGCCTATCTCAACCATTCGACCTTAACAAAATATCAAAACTGCCTATATATACTAAAATGTTGCAACCACCAGGAATGTGATCAGATCACTGCCTTCAAAGCCTTTAGTTGGCACCCACTCTATCAGGTTGTGCAGACTTCATGATGTCAGGTGTGAGCCAGGCATAGTTATGTGCTTTACAGGAAAAATTGACCATAAGGAAGCTTCGAATTGTAAGTGTTCCTTCATGGATGCTCTCTGCAATGTTTTCCATTTATGGGATGAGGTGAGGTCTCAACTACTGCCCAAAATATTTAATAAATGTCTTCATTGGGATTAGGACTGGGCCTGACACCCATAACTATTCTCAGACCATGCCAATGACTTCTGCGAGTCCATCCTGATGCCTCAAGGCCATGAATGGTATTTGTCTATTACTAATACGAGCTTTGCAGGTGGTAGTTTGAAAGTGTATGTGTAGAGGTGAAGTGGAGCAAGGTGCTTGGTGAAAATTTGCATGCCCCAATGAGTGAGCGATGACCATGCATTTCTCTTGGGTAGGATGTTATATGAGCACGTGATTGTGGGGCCGCTCAAAGGTGGTTTGGATTTAGACCACTTTTGGGCCCAAAATCCATCTCCCTTTGCCACGTATCGCTCTTGACTTACCATGTTTTCAATTGCGGGACCACTTAAGAAAATTATCGCTCGTGCATATTGTGTTCCCGCAAAGGACTATGGCTATTGATATCATGATCTTAGATGACACTTTCACGATCAGTGGCTCAAATATTCCCCCTTCAAATCAATGGATCATATCTTCCCTTTCAAAACAACGACCGAGATTTGGTTCATGGATCGACCTTCGGGCTTTTCAATAGTCAAAATTTATTTTCTCCAAGAAAATTCTCTGGAGCTAGGGATTTGATGACACATAGCTCTTGCTTATCAATGGCTCAGATCCATTTTGGGCCTTTGGGACTCTAGGCCTTCATCGACTTCAACAACTTCGGCAAATTTGACGCTAAAAGATTAAAACTGCCTTCTGGTTAAGCTTCAATCCTGAAACAGAGTGTTTGAGAAAGCTACGTTTTGTGTTCATGGTTGCGGCCTAGATGATAAAGGATTTGGAAAACTGGATGTGGGCTTGGGAAGGAAGAAGTATCAGTGATAGAGACCAAGGAGATGAGTGCTCAAACACAAAGGGGCAAACAAAAATGACTTTGTCGACTGAAGGGGAAAATTAAGACTTGGTCTGCGAAAAGGATAGAGTCAGGGAAAAATTACAGACTTAGGTAGAAACCACAAACCCACAAGGCTCTGATAAGTTCATGTGATAAAATTTGGCTCCACAGGGGATGGCATGCTCCCTGTGAGTTGCCAAGAACTAGTAGTTCCAGTGCCTTAGCCGTTGGGTTATGGAGTCACTTATAAAAACTGAAAACAAAAGAAAAATGATATTTACAATGACATGGGAAGCCACTCATGTCTTAAGTAAAAAGAAAATTCAGAAAATATCCATTTACAAGGCTACCCAAAACTTCAACATCCTTCAAATTTTGCATCTTGTAGCATCCTTCAAATCTTGCAGCTTGTAAGTGTTATTTGTAAAAACGTCAGAAATTTTGAAGGGGACAATCCACAAGGCATCAAATTTACCATGCTTTCCTTTGTCTTGTTTAGGTGCATCCTACTTGAGTACTAGATCTCCCAGCTGGAAATCCTCTTTGGTCACCATCTTATCAAAATCCTACTTGATCTTCTGTTGATGGTTATATGCTTTGTCCAGTAGTTTCTCTCTAGTTTGTTGCCCTTCTACCAACTATTGTATTCTCCTAATCATATCATTTGGTTCTCCCTGGTAGTCTTGTAAGTAAGGAAATATGAGAAGGAAAAATGGCTTCAACTCCATATACAAGATGGAAATGAGAGATACCAAGAGATCTCTTTGTTGTCACTCTATCAGTGCACAAAGAAAATTTAATCTTTGAATCCCATGCCTTCTTATTGTCCTCTAATACTATTTTGATGATCTTAATAAGGATCTTGTTAGAGGACTCTACTAGTCCATTCCCTTGGGGATAGTAAGGGGTAGAGTGAATCAATGTGATTCCAAACTGTTCACAAAACTCAATCAATGGTTCAACCTTGAAAGCTGCAACATTATCAGTGAAAATTCTATTTGGACAACCAAATCTTTCCATAATATCTTCAAGAAAACCAATGATTATCTTGTGGGAGGAATTTCTTGTGGGGATGGCCTCTATCCACTTAGTAAACTAGTTTGTGGCAGTCAAAATCCACCTATGTTGACCACTTAAAGCAAGATGAATTTCCCTAATAAAATCTAGGCCCCACTGCTGAAAGGGTCCTGCAACTACCACAAGCTTTAATGGAAAAGACTTAAGTTGTTGATTTCCAAAAAATTTATGACACTTGACACAAGACCTGATCTTTGCACAGACATAAGTGAAGATACTAGGCCAAAATACCCAGCCCTGAGAATCTTGTAGGTTGTGGTTCTCCAGAAGTGATTCCCCCCACATAAACTGTCATGAAAATCATACATAATCTTTTGGGCTTCCTCTGGGTCTAGACATCTCAAAAGCACTCCTAAAGGGTCTTTCCAATATAAAACTTGATCAATCGAACAATATTTAATTGATTTGAGCTTCAAATATCATACCTTGCTCTTTCCCATGCCTTGAGGAGGCTGTAACTTCTGTAGGAAAAATATAATGTCTTTGTACCAAGTGCATCCTTCCAACGGGGGTGTGAATTCAGGATCTTCATCAGAGAACTCAACTTCCTGATTCTTTGAACAAATGTTGATGAAATTGACCCCCCAGGCTTTATAATTAGATTCAGCCAGCAACCTAGCTAAATCTTGACCTTTAACCAATTTGGTAGGATTTATTTCAAGATCAAATTCAAGGATTTTGGCAATCCACTTGCTCCTTCTTTCGTCTATGTCAGGCTAAATGAGGTTCTCCTTCACAGAGGCTGAAGGGACATATGCAATGACTTTTGAATGTAGCACATAAAATCTGAAATCTTTGAGAGCTTTAATCAAAGCATAAGCCTGCTTTTCCATGATTTCATACTTTATTTCAGCATCTCTCAGTGCCCTACTGAAAAAGGAAATGGGTTGCTCTAACCCTTCGGCATTTTTCTGCAACAAAATAGTTGCTACTATGTCAAATGAAGAAAAAGAGAAAATCCAAAATTCCTTGGAGTAGTTAGGACTGATGAGCATGGGTGCTCCAGTCAAGGCCTTCTTTATTTGTTCAAAAGAGTTACGATATTCAGAAGTCCATTTGATTTCATTTCCTTTCCTCAACATGGTTGTGATAAACTTTACCAACTGAACAAAATTTGAAACAAACCTTCTTAGAAAATTAATTTTCCCTAAGAAAGACTAAACTTCTTTCTTGGATCTAGGAAGTGAAAATGTTTGGATAGCTTCTACCCTACTGGGATCAATCCTTACTCCCTCAGTTGATATTATTTGCCCGAATAATTTCCCCTCCATTATGGAAAACAATGACTTTTTAGGATTTAAAGAGAGACCAAATTTCCTGCATTTCAATAAGACCTTTCTTGGATGATAGCCGTGCTCTTTATCAGACCTAGAGAAAATTGTAATGTCATCTAAATAGATGACTACAAATTTATCTTTTTCTCTGATGAATGCAATGTACATATCTCGTTGGAAGGTTGCCCCTACGTTCATAAATACAAAGGGCATCTTAGTGTACATGAATGTACCCCAAGGAGTAGTGAAGGTTGTCTTCTCTATGTCTTCAGGCAAGACATAAATCTGATTGTAGCCAGAAAATCCATCAATCATGGACATCCTAGATGCACCAGTCACCCTTTATAATATGTGCTCCATCTTTGGCAGGGGTTAATTTACCTTCTTAGAGCTTCTATTCAGGTTCCTGAAATCGACACAAAGTCTAATTTCTCCATTCTTATTTTTCACTGGGACCAAGTTGGCCACCCATTTAGAGTACCTCAGAGGGATGATAATCTGGGCATCCAAGATATTTTTCACCTCTTTCTCCATAATAGGCAGCAACATAGGATTTATTTGTCTCAATTTCTGCATAAATGGTTTGGCCTCTTCCTTTAATGGTATCTTATGTTCAATGACACTTGTTTCATATGTTTTGAGATCTTCATATGTACAAGCAAACACATCAAAAAATTATTTTAACAGGTTTTCATATTCAGCCCTTTGTCCCCTTGGCAAGCTCCTTGACAACTTGACAAATTTTGGGTCATTCTCTATGCCAATATTGCACTCAATTATATCAACATCATCAATTTATCCTTTAAACTTTACTACCACATCATTCCCATCAAAAAATGTTTCCAAAGGAACTAGTCCCTTTGTAATGTGGTTGGTAGGCAGTTGAACAATATGGTGATTAACAATTTTATTTAAAAATACATCAGCATGAGGTTTAGCTTCAGAATCATGGTCTTGATCAATATGTAATGCAAAGAAATCATCAACGGACTCAAGAAATGTTTTGATATCAAGATCATCCTCAAACACCTTCCAATGCTTGACATTGTCAGGTATAGAGGGTCTATATTTCACCTCTACATCATACTTGAGTTTAGGTGGTAGTGGGACTCATAAATGGCTTGCTGAAACAACCAAAGAATCAACCATGGTATTTTCCTCTCTTTGAATAAATGAAATGTTGAAAGCCAAGAAGAAACTGTCAACTAGGTCCCACACTTCGTTTCTATAAGCTCTGAGCCTAGGATGCTTAGCTTGATAAGTATTTTTGATCTGATGAACAATTATCTCTACATCTCCAAATACTGACAGCTCTTATATCCACATGTCCTTTGCAGCCCTTAAACATAAAACAAGAGATTCATACTCTGCCACATTGTTGGTAGCTTCAAATTCTAACCTGTAGGAAAAGGGTATGGTCTCTTGACATGGTCAAACAAATACTACTCCAACACCAACACCTTCCTTAGAAGAGACTCCATCAAATAAAATCTTCCAAACAAGGGTAGTTGGAGGAGGGTTTTCACAAAATGAAATGGACTGTTTCTTGATTTCAAGAGGAGGTTCAAGAGTATCAGTCCGCTGCAATATGATGGATCCCAAATCAGTGTCAAAAGAAAAAATAGGATGGTTGGTGGGGTTTGCTTCATTACTGATGATGTACGCAAGTTGCACTTCCCTATAGAGTCTCCTTTGTTTACCCCCGAATACAAGAATGGTGGCATATGGAAGGTCCATCTACAAGGTTACCCCAATATATTTATCTAAGATCTAGATAGGAGCATCCCGAACTTAGGGGGAACATTAGCCACTACGATGTCCATGACCACACTCTTCATTGGCAGTTGGAATAGAGAAACGACTAGGTCTTTGACAACCCCAAGGCACTTCACCTTCCTGGAGTCAAAAGAATACAAGTCATGGTAGGTTTTTGTCACCTCCAACCCGAGCTCTTCCATGACAATCTTAGGCATAATATTGTGAGATGCCACTGAATCCATTAAGAAGTTATGCAACACCTTATCATGGATGTTCAATGAAGTGTATAAGGGAGGGAGGAGTCATCTCTATCCTCCACCAAAGGCCCTAATATGAAAGCTAACATTTCATCTTGGAGGTTAACTGATTCTATGGAATGATATGAAGGTTCGGGCTGCAACATTTTGGAGATGAATATTTTTAAGTCTCCATGCTTGACCATCTCTGAAATGGGTATAGGGATTCTACCTTTTTGTATTTCATGCTCAAAGTTGAAAGAGGAGGGGGCCTTAAGAATTTCTCTCACTTCTGGAACTAGACCTTTGACCGCTAGTGGGGGGGTCTGTGCCTTATTTTACTTTCTTCGGTCTACAATATATTTAATAGGTTTTTATACTCTGGTAGGCCGATCAGGGATGTCAGATTTCCATTCTTTCTGTTTGGACCTCAGATTATATCTATTTGGAGTGTGGTTGGTCTCTTCCCCTTTACTCAACTCATTCAATTGATTACTCATTAGGGCCTCTTCGTATGCAAACTGAGTTAAATAAGGGGATGAAGAGGTATCTCCAAGGAAATGGATCTTAGGATCAAAATCTTCTTCCTCTCCATATTCATCAGTAACTAGGTTGTTTTGGAGACGAGTTTGGATTTTTTGATCATATCGGTCCCTGTTCCTCTGATCTCTCTAAGTGGTCTAAGGGGCATTGATTGGTCTCTTGAAAGTACCCATATTATCAACAATTTGGGGATTCCTATAGCTCTTATTTCCTTCTAATTCAATATTTTCCATTCTAGAAGAAAGTGTTTTTAGTAGCTTGGTCACTTCATTCGTTTGAGGGGAGGCAACAGAGGAACTAGAAGTTGGAGTTTCATACCTACCTTTTCCTCTGTCTCTATCAGCTTTACTCCTAAGTTTTTCAGCTACCAATATATTATATTCTACTTCAAGGGCTGCATCTTGCGTATGAGCCAAGAAGGTAGCTCTTCTTTCTCTCAACAAGAGGCAAAAATCGAAAGCATTAGCATAAGTCATCTTGGCAGAGGTTTTTGTAGGTTTAATTTCAGCGGGAATCTTTTTATACATCTTGTTAAATATTTTTGAGAAGTCTGAAATAGATTACCCTTCTTCTCTCTTAAGTGCCATGAATTCTATAATATAATAAAGGAGATATTTTTTATTCCCCCAATTTCTTAAGAATGAATCATCCAAAGCAGTAATCCCATCAATAGATCTATGAGGAAAGTCCTTAAACCAATCCCTAACATCACCGTCAAGGCTCTGAACAAAAAATATCATCCAAACATCTTCGTTTTCGAGGGCTTGAATCTCTACAAATATATAAAAGGATGCAAGGTGCTCTTCTGCAGTCATGTATCCCTCCCCTGTGAATTGGTACATGTACTTAAGGTAGTCTGTGGGTGGGAGAGAATTCATAGGTTGAGGTAAAGCCAGAGGGGCGTATCTAGCAGCTAATATCTCAACCATCATGTTCCTAGGAGGATTAGCACCTGCCATTTGGATGTGAACTGGAGGAGAACCAGGAGGATATGGGGTTCGTACAAGCGAGAATAGGGTTGTGCTTCTGGGAGAAAAAGGAAAAGGTTGAGCATTAGGAGATAAAGATGAGGGGATAGAGGTAACATAGGTTTCCCCTTCTATAACTACAACAACTCTAATAGGAGGAGGAGTAGGAAAGTCTTCTAAGGCTAAATATATCTCCTTCCACTTCACAACTTCAAGGGAGAAAGGGGTCTCAAAGATCTCTCCTTCCAAATCAAGAATAGGAGGGGAGAAATCGGTAGGAAAACTCCCAAAAATTAAATTTCTTAAAACTCCAACAGTTTGTATAATAGGAGAATCATAAACAGTTACTGGAGTTTGTAAAGAGGGATTATGAAAATTATCAGAAAAACTTGGTACATCAGTAGAGGTACCTTTTCGAGTGATATTTCCATTTCTGATAATTTTCTCTGGGTCAACTTCAGACGTTGCTAGAAGCAGTAGTGAAGTGGACTTTGTGTGTCTTTCTTTAGGAGCCAGAATTGAAATAGTGGAGTTGCCAGGTGCAAGTTGCAATCTTCAATGGTACTGATATCTTATGCACCTTTAGAATCAAAACTTCTTTTTCGTTCTATCCTAGGGAAATGTCTTCAATTTATTCCTCGACAATGACGCCAGAAATGTTAGCACTAGAAGTCACCTTTAGATTGCGTTGAAGGTAAGCCTAGTACCCATCAGTTTATATGTCACTGGTTGGTTTTAAAGAGGTCAAATGGGCACAGACTCAATGATAATAATGTTCTAACTCAGAAATATGGACTAGCATGCACAAGCATTTGAGGTATGGAATCAACTTCAGTCAGTAAGTTGGAGTAAGGGTGAATAGAGGGAAGACTTTGGAGAGGAGAGTGTAGAGGTATGTTATGGACATCAGGTCTTCAAGCAGCCTAAGGAGGAAAAACTCAAACACAAGATCCTCTTGAATTTAAATTTTCAAGGAAACTGAAAGAAATTATAACAGTACTATAATCAAAAGATTCATCACAATACAGTTACAACAATTCATGTGAATCAGTCATTCATGAACTCTCTCATTATCAGAGGCAAATAAGATGGAGCAAGAAAATTGACTTAGATTAACCAATATGTCTCAAAAAAAATACATAACCAGAGAACGAGTGTTCTTCATAAAAATATTACAATAGCAGGGAGCCTAGCTCAACCATTCGACCTTAACAAAATTTCAAAAATGCCTCTATATACTAAAATGATGCAACCACAAGGAATGTGATCATATCACTGCCTTCAAAGCCTTCAGTCAACACCCACTCTATCAGTTTGTGCAGACTTCATGATGTCAGCCGCGAGCCAGACATAGTTATGTGCTTTACAGGAAACATTTCCCATAAGGAAGCTTCAGATCGTAAGTCTGCCTTCGTGGTTCCTCTCTGCAACGTTTTCCATTTATGGGATGAGGCGAGGTCTCAATTGTTTCCCATAATCTTCAATAAATTCCTTCATTGGGGTTGGGACTAGGCCTGACACCCATAAATGTTCTTAGACAATGCCAATGACTTCTGCGAGTCCATCCTGATGCCTCGAGGCCATGAATGGCCTTTTTCTGTGACCAATGCGAGCTTTGCAGGTGGCAATCTGATAGCATATGCGCAAGGGTGATGTGGAGAAAGGTGCTTGGTGAAATCTTGCATGCCCCAATGAGTGAGTGATGACCATGCGCTGCTCTTTGATAGGACGTTATATGAGCATGTGATTGTGGGTACGCTCAAAGTTGGTTTGGATTTAGACTACTTTTGGGCCCACAATCCATCTCCCTTTGCTATGTATCGCTCTTGACTTACCATGGTTTCAATTGCGGGACCGCTTAAGAAAATTATCGCCCGAGCATATTGTGTTCCTGACACCTCGAGGCAAGGAATGGCCTTTGTCTGTGACCAATGTGATATTTTCATATGGCAATCTAATAGCGTATGCGCAAGGGTGATGTGGAGCAAGGTGCTTGGTGAAATCTTGCATGCCCCAATGAGTGAGTGATGACCATGCGCTGCTCTTGGATAGGATGTTATATGAGCATGTGATTGTGGGTACACTCAAAGGTGGTTTGGATTTAGACCACTTTTGGGCCCACAATCCATCTCCCTTCGCCATGTATCGCTCTTGACTTACCATGGTTTCAATTGCGGGACCGCTTAAGAAAATTATCGCCTGAGCATATTGTGTTCCTGTAATGGAATGTGGTCGTTGATATCATGATATTGGATGAGGCTTTCACGATTATCAGCTCAAATATTCCCCCTCTAAATCAATGGATTAGATCTTCCCATTCAAAACAACGGTCAAGATTTGGTTCGTGGATCGGCCTTCAGGCCTTTCAATAGTCAAACTTTATTTGCTCCAAGCAAATTATCCGAAGATAGGTATCTGAGGATACGCGCCTCTTTTTTATCAACGACTCAGATCCATTTCATGCCTTCAAGACTTCAGGTCTTCAGCCACTTTGGCAGCTTCGGTAAATTCGGTGCTAAAATATTAAAAATGCCTTCTGTTTATGCTTCAATCCCGAAACAAACTGTTTGAGAAAGCTGTTTTTTGTGTTCATGGCTACGGCCTGCACGATCAAGGATTTGGGCAACTGGATGTGGGTTTGGGAAGATAGAAGGATCAGTGATAAAGGCCAAGGAGATGAGTGCTCAAACACAAAGGAGAAAACAAAAATGACTTTGCCGACTGCAGGGGAATGTTAAGACTTGGTCTGCGAAAAGGATAGAGACAGGGCAAAATTATAGACTTAGGTAGAATCCACAAAGCCACAGGGCTCTGACAAGTTCATGTGATAACACCGGCCATGGATTTATGTTGCATCTTAGCTAACAAATGTTTGATTGGATGAAAACCCAGTAATTTGGCACAATATCATAAAGTAATGATGTCATCGATTTAAAATTTAATTAGATGGCAAATTTCTTCCATCCAACATAACATGCCATAAAGTTAATCATTGATTTTCATGGACTATGCTCCATACCCGTTGGATGCATAAAATATGATTTCCCATATAGACAACTTCTACTCCGTTACCAAACTTTGACCCACGTACTCTTCATATATTATGTGTTTCCATCATAGTAAGTGCTTATCATGTTGCGACTTTGCCTTGCCACTTGTACTTTTGGAGCATTTCATCAACTTTATGTCCTAATATGTGCTTGTCTAAATATTGTTTCCATTTTTGGTGGATTTACCAAGGTTATTTGTGTTATTAGTAAGAAACCAAAATATATTTGAAATGGGCATGGGTAGTGGAGTTATGCATGACCCTATTATAATTGTGTCTAACATAAAGAACATTTCTATTAATTTTGTCTTATTTTTTTTTCTTTCTTCATAATATTTGTTGGTCAATGTTGGAGATATTAACTCGTACTTGTCTTGTGCTTAACCTTTCATGAATTTCCAAAGGATAGATATTGAGGCGAGATGTTGAGACAGGAGTCTCCAAACATTCCTCGCAAACACTCTAAGCTATCCCAAGAAGGAAGAAGAGGAACCCCTTCTTGGACTGAGAGTCTGAGTGACCAACGACAATCTCGTCAGAGAAGACGATCAAACGAGTTAGTGAATAGATAAAAATGAGAATGTGCTCAAGCAAGTGTTATAAATGAAGCCTTCTTAGATAGGTTGCACATTGATACTCCTACAACTGAGAATGTAGGAAATACATCAGGACAAGAAAATATTTATGGTAATTTTCTTTGATTTTGTAAATTTTTGTTGTATTTTTGTGTATTTAAATTTATGTCAAGTTAAATGTTGTAATTACTTTCAAATGTGTGTGTAGACAATGAGTTTAGAGTGAGGGAATACAATGAAAGAAAGATTGGGTGTCACAAAGATTATAATGTTGGTGAAAAGGGTGAAGGTGGATTTATGAGGCGACGTTATCAAGAAACATAATATTTCATGCCTACATCCACCTATCCTTCGGATGTTGATGATAAGCTTCCCTGGAAAGGAATTACTGAAGAAATGACCCTTGAGCGATGCTCAAGTGTTAACAATAGGTTGGAAAATGATTTGAGGATCTTGGATCTCCATCAGGAGAGTAAACAAAGCTTACAGATTGTTTTGCATTCATTGCAAAAATTTATGGATGCATATCAAAAGATGGGTCCAAGCACTGATAGTTTTATCGATTTGATGAGGCATCGAAAGTCAGAGGTGATGGGCCCTGATAAATGGGATGCAATAAAAAATAAAGTTTCAAAAGAAAACGCAATTTCGATGTTCAATTTCAAAGATGGACCAGAGCGAAAGATGTTGAAGGTGCAATATTTTAAGCACCCCAACATAGAAGGACATCTGTATAACATTTTTTTGGAAGCATATAGAAAATTTTCATGGAACGATGAGGTTCCACGTCATTTTGCTAGACACTTTTATGCAGTTTTTTTCATGGGCATGCACCCTTATTATACTAGTCTACCGTCTAATTATTATGGGGCTGGTAAAGGATGGACATATGATCGAAAAAGGGTATATAGAAATGTGACATTGCAGAGGCCTCCACCACCTTTAGTATCTCACCCAATAGGGGAATTTTCTTAACATTCAGAGTTGTGAGCTTCATCAGAGGTTGGCAAAGAGGCTAGGAATGCAATCGAGGAAAATTTGGAATCAATATTTTATGGTGTTGATGTTGGTTTGAACCGTCAGTGACCAGAAGCCAATTCTCAAACCATTTTTTTTTATAGAATAGATGCGGAGTTAGATACCATGTCAGTAGAAGATCTTAGGGAGTATGCAAAATTTTTATGTGATGGTTGGAAGGAGGTCATTCAGAATGATGAACTGAACAACAGATTGGTATGTATTCTAGTTAGTTATTTTTTGACGCATTTTAGGATAATTTACTTCTAATTCTAAATCTAGATACATATCATTGTATCTATAGAAATAATTGAGTTGTTATTGTCATTAATTGCAGTTTGGAGATATGTTAAATGGATCTCTAGTAAATAGGGGACTTGATTCCACAAGTTTAAATTTGGATGAGATGAATCAAGTATGTGTTTTTTAATATCCACAGATGAGCACTTTAGTTATCCAATCTCCAATCTTTTGAATAAGATCAACAACATTTATAATTTTGTATAAATGTGAACACATTGAATCATAGATTTAGTTCTTAGTTGTGTTGTTCACAGATCCTTATTTCATCTCCTACTACTTGAGCAGGCTTGTCTCAATTCTCATTGGGAGAGTTTGAAGAGGGTGGGAGTTCATAGGTATCATTGCATGTTGAAAACAAATTTAGTTATATATTAAAATTGAAAATTTGTAACGACCCCTTCGTTACGTCTCTAAACAGCGAAGTACAATAGGAATTTTTTTTTTCTTTTAATTTATTTCTAAAAGAAAGAAGGGATTAACAACATCACATAGTTCATATCAGTGCAAAAACACATGAGATCATAACTTA
>ML785746.1:120150-132959 GCA_009831015.1 Picea engelmannii
GCAATAGTAAAACATCCTGTCATCAATCATGACGCATCATCATCAAGGTTAAGTGGTTCATCATCATAAAAATCCAGATCACTTGCGAGCAAGTGTCCCCAAAGAATAAGTTTTGTCAGTGCGCCAGAGCGGGATGTTACATGAGTTTTGAATCATAGATATAGTTCTTAGTTGTGTTGTTCACAGATCCTTATTTCATCTCCTACTACTTGAGCAGGCTTGTCTCAATTCTCATTGGGAGAGTTTGAAGAGGGTGGGAGTTCATAGGTATCATTGCATGTTGAAAACAAATTTAGTTATATATTAAAATTGAAAATTGTCATTTAAATTATTAATTTAAAAAAAGAATGTATTAAACAACATTTAATTTATTGAATTATAGGTTGGCACATCATAGGCATTACATGTTTCAAAATTTAAAACTATAAATTAATGTATTAAAATCATTTAAATTTAATTTTCAAATTTTCAAATTTGAAATGTGTTATATAGGGTAATGTGGAGGAGTACCTGAGAGTGTGCTTGAACAAAATGTGGAGAAAAGAGTGCGGGAGATTGGGATTGAGGAGGAAACATCCATACCTGGGAAGGATGTGTCCATTCATGATGATTCATAAATGTATGTTCATTGCACATTAATGAGTTTTAATTTGATTTTATGTTGGGGTTATATATAAAAGCGTTCAAGCTTATTTTTGTTTAATAAACTTATTTTTTTACTTTTATCAAATTTTTGTTTTCTCAAATTTTTAGTTTAGTCTTTCCTCTTCAACGCTTTGATCAATTATTTTGAAATATATAGAACCCCTATATAATCTTATAGTTCTCTTAAATGATACATTCAAACTTATTTAAGTTTAGATCATGACGAAGACCTAATTTTGAACTTGAACATTTGATTATTTGATAACAGACTCTATCCCACATCAGAAAAGGGGAAGTTTCTAAATTTTTTTCGATTGCACTCCTTGTCTTCTTGTCCAAGAATGGCGTAGGGTGGATATTTGTGTTTTCTACATACAACTAAGTGAATTCTCTCTTGCCAGGGTATTGTCAAACTCTTCACTAAATTGGTTACTAACCACAAAAACCAACATTCAAGTAGATTTACAAATAATCTATGTATATGTATATATGCACTAGCTCACATATAATTTTAAATAGCATTTGATTATATGTAATATGAATACATCTCAAAGATGAAAGATTTAAATGGTTTTTGAAGAATGACTTAATATATGTGCAGATTTGTGTTTTCTTCATGTACATGAAAGGTTATATGAAAACATATATTCCACCGCAGAAAGAGGGGATAAGTATTTTCTCGAAGAATAGTTTTTAAAATGAAGATTTGTGAACTTTCATACATATAAGTCATTTCTTGGAAGAATTACTTAATATGGATATTTATGAGTCCTTTAATTTGAAAGAGAATTATGGAATTTGATTATATGACCATTGAAGAAGAGGAGAGAAGTATTTTACTGCTGAGGATATTAGTACTTTACTGCTGAGTAAATAAGATCAAATAAGATCACCTAGGATGAAAATTTCACCTCAAGGATTTGGGACTTTATCCACAAGGGGATAAATATTTCATTGGAAGAATGACTTAATATGGAGATTTGTGAACTTTATGCATACATAGTTCTATATTTATTTTCAGATTATTATCTAATTCTGAACACAAAAATTTATTACCATGAACACAATTTTTATCTTTAATTTTTTTTTAAATATTAGATAAGATTTTATAAATTGTTTAAATCATGTATGCTTAATGTGGAGAGTAACTATTTTGGAAGTTTTGGAACTTTGTGATGGAAGTTTGGTTTAAAAGAAGTGTCAAAAACATGTAATAAAAAGAGAGGGAAAATCTAAATCTGTTTAACTCTGGTTGGGTATGTTATTATTTGTTCTTGTTTATTTAATATTTAGTTAAATTATATATGCTAATATGTGTTATTTGTTATTTTTTTTATTATTTTTTATTGTTACATACCTCTAAATTATATTTGGTGAAAAAGAGTATGTTGGAGGATGAGACTTAACTCTTTTTGTATGCATGTCAATTTTTCTTTAATCACAACTTGTTTTATTTATCTAAACTGGTACATATGTACATTTTATTTTAAATTTGTACATATATTTTATTGTAAATTTATAATTTTTGAATTCTGTTTTATTTTACAGGTATGAAGTTAAATGTCTTAGTTTTTGTTATCATCTTAAAATGGATGTGGAACCTATGTATTTGGCAGTGTAACTATTCAAGCTTTGATATATATATATATATATATATATATATATATATATATATATATATATATTTGAAATTCAAAATATCAATTTATTGTCTCATATTTGATTTCTCAAAAGGTTAATTTATGTTTTACGATACTGTGCTGAAATTAAAAATGTTTTATTTCATTTTATTTATAAACGTTATTGTATAAACATCATTGTACTATGTGAAGTAGAGTTGATTCTGTGTGGAGCTGATTGTGTAGTGATGGGAGATCCGGGTAGTTATCAAATTATAGTTTCGAACTTATAATTTAAATTTTGTTTGATTTGGAAATATGGTTGAAAATAGTCAAAACAAGTAATCAAATTTTAGTTTCTTATGAAATTTCACAATGAAATATTCAGGAAAATGTGAAATAAAAATTATAGTTTCTCACTTATAATTTAAATTTTGTTTGATTTGGAAATATGGTTGAAAATAGTTAAAACAAGTCATCAAATTTTATAGTTTCTTATGAAATTTTACAATAAAATATTCAAGAAAATATTAAATAAAAATTATAGTTTCTCACTTATAATTTAAATTTTGTTTGATTTGGAAATATGGTTGAAAATAGTCAAAATAGGTCATCAAATTTTAAAACTCATGAATTAATCCATGGGAATCTTTAACTAATTAAATTTTCTAGAGTTTGAATAATTCATTTCTTTGTTTAAAACTCATGAATTAGTCCATGAGATCACGAGTAAAGACATGGACTTTAAAACTCATGAATTAGTCTATGGGGAGCTTCAACTAATTTTATAGACTTTGAACACTTCACTTCAACAAAGAAGTGTGCAACCAACTTATTAACATGCATAGGACAAGAACATAGAACACAACACTAGTGAAAATGAAAATGAAATTGATAGGTGGATACATTCAAGCCACTTGGTGTAGTGCCCAACTGAAACTAACACTAGATAAATAAACCTTAATTAAACACCCTACAACGTGGAAGATAGTCATCTAAAATTACTATTTTTATTTCTCTCTTAAATTAACAAATATTCAAATTAATAACAATCAAAGTTACCCCTATTAGTTGAGGTCCACTTAAAAAACAATTTTGCAACCAAAATTTCGGGCAACATGCATTTTTCAAATGTATAATTAATGTAATTATGCAAAAAGATTCTCTATATTGCACAAAATTTATCCATGCACATAATCCAAAGGAATGACCAAAAACATATAACAAATTTTAAAAGAGTAAAGAATTATTTCTCTTACAGAATAAATCTTTTGTTTTGTTCACAAATAGGTGGACACTAGATAATGGAGGTAGGGGTTTGAACCATTAAAATTCCGAAAAAAAAAACTTTAAAACGAGTGAAAAAACATTGCAAACACATTAGTATATTAATCAAGTCAAAAAACATTGCATACACATTAGTATAATCAATACATCCAATTTAAAACATTTTTATAATGTAGGTTATATGCATGGCTTATCATGAGTAATAACAAGAAATCAATATTATAAATGTAGACTAATCAGGATCATACACGAACTTAAACTCCATACACAACAAGTTATAAAAAGGTAATCTATTCTATATTTAATAATTAATTACAAGAAAAACTCATCAATTTATAGGATTGACTAAGCTAACAAGATATCAATACTCATTGTGCAATGTTTGTGATACAAATTTAATAATTATTTTATCACAAAGATTGCTTTTCAATTCTTTTGTAACGCAACCACTGATGTCGAAACAATAGTCTCGTTGGGGAAATCAGTAATAACTTTATTACTTTTGTAATAATATTTACACCTTATTACTTTTATAATGGTATTGTCTAAACTTTCTACTATAGAAATTTGAAATTTGGGTGAAATTGCAATTTCCTAAATCAGGGTGAAATTGCAATTTCATAAATCTGGGTGAAATTTCAATTTCCTATTGTTTAAATTATATTTTTGAATACTCAAATTATACATACCTAACCATACCTAACCACTGAAATCTTTAGATCCAACTATTTTTTATTGGATTTCTATCAAAATTACCAGGATAATATTCCGGGAAAAGAGCCAAAACGTAGAACATATAGCCTATACCTTTTATAATATTTCAAATATCACACACATTTTTATAATATTTCAAATATAATGCATGTTTTTCTACGTCACAGTATACATGTCACAAATTCCTATGTTTCGAAAAGCTAAATCAATTTCCTATGTTTCATCTTCTTACACCATATTCAAATTCATTTTAAAATTACCTTGAGTAATCCTTCCAAGTTAACACATTGTTGTTTTTCTAGGTTTGCATTGCCACTAACGCGTCATGAGAGAGCATCATTAGCTTGCACTCACCCATATCATACTCAACACATGCACTAATGAAAACATATGCATTATATTTTTCTTGAAAAATAACATACCATTGTTATAAAAACTCAAATTTCACATAGTCATACACAAATTCTATAAATAAAAATTGTATATTGAGAAAGTTAATTCATTTTCCTACATTTCATATTTTTACACCATATTCAAATTCATTGTAAAAGTACCCTGAATAATCCATCCAAGTTAAAATATTGTTTTTTTTCGGTTTTTCTTTGCAACTAATGCATCATGATAGACCATCGTTACCTTGCACCCACCCTAAGTAATTTTGGAAACTAATAACCACACTATTGGAAACCAATGATCTCACTTTTGGAAACCAACGATCACACTTTTGAAAACCAATAATCACACTAATAATCACTCTTTTGGAAACCGATAATCACACTTTTGAAACATGATTTAAGTCTAGATTATCACCAAATAAACTAATTTAATGAAATGAGGGTTGAGTATTCTTATTTATTTCAGAGTTTATACCTTATCTTAACAAATTTAAATCCACGATTTTATCTTCATGTGATTTACAAAGTTGTTACTCTCATTTTGTTGGATAATTGCACAAAGTCCTCTAAAACTATCATTTATGCATTCTTCAAGTTACTAACATGATTATGTTAAAAAAAATTCAATACTTCCCAAAATTCATTTCATGATTAATTCTAGAGAAATAAATGAAAAATTACAATGTGAAAATAAAATGACAAAAATGACGTGGAAAAAATTAACAATGCCAAAAAACTAACTCAACACCTTATTTTCTATGAAGAGGAAAGGTAAGGACAACAAACTGATATGCAAAAATTACACTAAATCAAACATCATAAAATACACCAAGATTATACACCACAGCATGTCCAATATACAAATTTAAATTCATATCACATATTTTATGCTCACCTTCAAACATCATACAATACACCAAGATTATGCATCATAACATGTCCCATATACAAATTTAAATTCATATCACATATTTTATGTGTCCTTGGTGAGCTTTCTAGTACATGGTAAACAACTAAATTGTTGCAACAATAGACTGCAAATATGACAAAGGAATGAACAAGATTATGCACCATAGCATATCCGATATACAAATTTAGATTCATGTCACATATTTTATGTGTTAATGCAACAATTAGAGTGCAAATAATTTCAACACTGCAAATAGGGAAAAGGAATGACCAAAGATCGAGAACAAATTTTAAAAGAATAATCTCTTACAAATTGAAGCTTATTTCACAAGTCAAGGTATGAACTTTAAAACTCATGAATTAATCCATGGGAATCTTTAACTAATTAAATTTTCTAGAGTTTGAACAATTCATTTCTTTGTTTAAAACTCATGAATTAGTCCATGAGATCACGAGTAAAGACATGGAATTTAAAACTCATGAAATAGTCTATGGGGAGCTTTAACTAATTTTATAGATTTTGAACAATTCACTTCGACAAAGAAGTGTGTGACCAACTTATTAACATGCATAGGACAAGAACATAGAACAACACAACACTAGTAAAAATGAAAATGAAATTGATAGGTGGGTGCAGTGCCCAACTGAAACTAACACTAGATAAATAAACCTTAATTAAACACCCTACAACATGGAAGATAGTCATCTAAAATTACCATTTTTATTTCTCTCTTAAATTAACAAATATTCAAATTAATAACCATCAAAGTTACCCGTATTAGTTGAGGTCCACTTAAAAAACAATTTTACAACCAAAATTTCGGGCAACATGCATTTTTCAAATGTATAATTAATGTAATTATGCAAAAAGATTCTCTATATTGCACAAAATTTATCCATGCACATAATCCAAAGGAATGACCAAAAACATCGAACAAATTTTAAAAGAGTAAAGGATTATTTCTCTTACAGAATAAATCTTTTGTTTTGTTCACAAATAGGTGGACACTAGATAATGGAGGTAGGGGTTTGAACCATTAAAATTCCAAAAAAAAACTTTAAAATGAGTGAAAAAACATTGCAAACACATTAGTATATTAATCAAGTCAAAAAACATTGCAAACACATTAGTATATTAATCAGGACATCTGATTTAAAACTTTTTTATAATGTAGGTTATATGTATGGCTTATCATGAGTAATAACAAGAGACAAAAAACATTGCAAACACATTAGTATATTAATGAGGACATCTGATTTAAAACTTTTTTATAATGTAGGTTATATGTATGGCTTATCATGAGTAATAACAAGAGATCAATATTATAAATCTAGACTAATCAGGATCATACACGAATTTAAACTCCATACACAACAAGTTATAGAAAGGTAATCTATTCTATATTTAATAATTAAATGCAAGAAGAACTCATCAATTTATAGGATTGACTAAACTAACAAGATATCAATACTCACCATGCAATGTTTGTGATACAAATTTAATAATTATTTTATCACAAAGCTTGCTTTGCAATTCTTTTGTAACACAACCATTGATGTCGAAACAATAGTCTCTTCCAGTTGGGGCAATCAGTAATGACTTTATTACTTTTATAATAATATGTACACCTTATTACTTTTATAATGGTATTGTCTAAACTTTCTACGATAGAAATTTGGGTGAAATCACAATTTCCTAAATCAAGGTGAAATTGTAATTTCATAAATCTCGGTGAAATTTCAATTTCCTATTGTTTAAATTATACTTTTGAATACTCAAATTATACATAACTAACCACTGAAATCTTTAGATCCAAGAATTTTTTATCGGATTTCTATCAAAATTACCAGGATAATATCCCGGGAAAAGAGCCAAAACATAGAACATATAGCCTATACCTTTTATAATATTTCAAATATCATGCACGTTTTTATAATATTTCAAATATAATGCATGTTTTTCTACATCACAGTATACATGTCATGGGGCTGAGGAACTCGGTTGAGTTGCGGAAGTTCAACATCCTTAGCTCCATGCGAGACTAACGCCTTTTGTTTGATGGCAAGGCCAAACCGAAGTACTTGAGCTAGGCTATGCCTAACACTTAGTCTCATTTCCTTACTTAACTTATGTTTGCAAGTCTTATACTTCGTTATCTTCAACAACAATAAAAGAATCATTCATACAAGTACAAAACAAAACTACTTGTGGGTGGCCAAACCGACCTAACACCTGAAATATGATATAAAACAGAAGTGTGTCGATTTCAACTCATGCCAGGAAAAGAAAGCCCACAATGAGGATATTTAGTTACAATAACTTGTTGCAAAAACTCCAACTCTTCCTCGTCGAGTTAACTAGTGCGCTCTCTTCCTCCGCAGTCGCAGCTAGAAGACTTGTGTGAAACTCTCGTCAACTTGCTTCATAGTTGAATAACCTTTGTCTTACCTTAGACCAACCAACATGTGATTCCTATACTTAACCAAATCTCAGATTGCCTCCTTGAACCAAAATCCTTTGATCTAGAAAACATGCCCTAACCAAATGATCTCTTGCATCTTGCCTTCTTGCTTATTTTCCTTCCTCCGAATGGCTTTCCTTGCTCGGTTATATAGGACACCCAACAAGCATGCCCTCCCTCTTCTTCACAACACAATGCCCACGTTTATGAAGCTGACATGCATTGTGGAAGTGTGTTTCCACAGAACGTGCACCTCCAACTCTGGCCAGCTTATCACTTCGTGAAACCAACTTTTCCATGGGCACACACCCTTTCGACGTGCTCCACCCGCACTATCTGACTTCTTCATTTTCGTATCACGGGTGCCCAAGACAATACTCCATAGCATCTTTGGTTCATTTCTTGCTAGTGTTCGCAACACTCTTTCACACATCTGGCCAATTGGGCACTCTTACTGCCAACACACCCATCCATCTAGCCATCTATCTTCGGTGAGGGCACCCATGTACACAATGGGGCATCCAACTTCGTTTTCCTTCGGTTATTTCAGTGATGGAGCCCATGATCACCATGTGCCGCTCACTTGCTTGCATTCTTCAACAAGTCTTTGCAGACAACTACTTTTGCAATTCATGGGCATGCGAAGTCATATTTGGCACAACAATGTGCCCAACGACTCCCACTTCGTCTATAAAGTGACCAAGTGTCGTCCAACTCACCCGGTTTGTCCATCTCGTTGCATGGAAGGAGCGCGCGCACTTAAGTCCACTCCTGAGGTGTTACATTCTCCCCCACTCAAATTCTTTTTCGTCCTCAAAAATCCCAACGTACTTCATATGTTGTGATCACAACCAATGCTCATCTATACCACAAACTGTCATCCGCATCTGCATGCCATGTTTCGCATTGATATGGGAAAAGCATCACCTTTAGCCTCAGTGTTACATGTCATTGTTTCCTACTGCGATAAATACCAAGTTTTTTCCAAGTCTTAAACTTCTCACGACCTTCGTTGTATCCAGAACCAACCCAAGTCCATGTTTCTGCACATAGCTATATCCCCCACATCTTAGAGTAGTTAGGTGAGACCATTGCGTCTAATACGAAAGTATGCACTTTACATGTTCTCAAATTTGTTTTGTCCACAACTTGTGTCTCTCGGCCCAATCCTCAAGCTCTAGGCAAAGTTCCTCACCCTTGCCAAAATTTCACCAATTCTTCAACTTGGTTTCACAACTTCTGTCCGCACCTTCATGCACTGACTTGTCTTTTCGCAATCAATCTAATCTCTATCTTCACTACAAATTTTTCACTTCAATTTTTTTCTACGACACCTCTTCACCAAGGAGCCAAGGATGCATTGCCCACTTCATGGCGGTACGTCCAACCTCCAAGATCAAAAGACTAAGTATTCCCGGAAGTCACCACCAAGTCTCCGAGAAAATAATGTTTATGATCTATGTTCTGTCCGCAAGTACCTCAGGACCAATCTGACTTCCTTCGGTGAGAAGCCCGACTTCTCAGGTTATTCTGCACTAAGATCAAAATCATAGATCCCCATCGCACATCTACAATAGTTCACGATCACACTTCTTCCTCATCCTCCAAGTCTAGTTGAGTGGTGCCTCTGTGCACTCTTTTGTCTCAACACTTAGAGTATGTGGTGCAAGTGACTTGTGTGACCAAGTCTCCTCAGCCTCATCACAAAACTTTTGGTAGCAAGGTGATTCGGGCTGTGTTTCCTGTGTAGTGACTTCTACAAGTGTTGCGATGGATGACTTCATCTCATCCTCCCTAACTTGCTCTTGGTCATGCAGGCTCTGCAACCGATCTATCTTCTTCACGATAGACTTCGTTGAAATCTCCAATGCTGTCAACCTCTATACACTTCGTTCCCTCTGTTTCATAACACCCAAAGAACACTTCACTGGAGTTACTTCTTGTTGTTGCTTCATGTTATGGGGTTTGTCTGCACTTTTGTAGACTCCCTCAACCAAGCTAATTGCAAAAATTCTAAGTTTCCATCCAAGCTTGCTCTTCATCGTCATGGGCACACTTGGCGTTTTGTCTTCATCCAAGAACACCAAGTAACCCTCATGTGGTACAAGAACTGCTTTGGCATTCTTGAGAAATTCCTGCTCCAACATCATCGCATGATCATCCAACGAAGTCACCATCACATCCCAAGTGCCAAACCAACTTCCAACTCTCAATGGTGCAAACAGAACTACCCCTGTCACCAACTTCATCTATGAGTTGACTACCTTGAATGTAGCCATACTTTCCTCAACCTTGCAATGGAGCAATGTTGCAGTCCATTCACTAATAAGACTGTGAGTCGATCCAGTTTCAATCAGAGCTTCCACCTTCACCCCACTCATCATCACATCCACAAAACAAAGTCTTCCATCCTTGTCTTGCGATTGTTGTCCATGGTTCTTCATCTTGAACTCATCTAACTGCTTCGCCAATTCCTCAACCTCTTCTATCATTGCCTTTGTCGGTTTTGGCAACGATTGGTTTACTTCACCCAAGACTACAAGCTTCTGCATCACAATCTGCTCTTGGTTTTCGACCATCCATTCCAATGTCTCCTTCAAAGGACAATTTCGTGTGAAATGGTTAAGATTGCATAAGAAACAATGAATTGACTTACCTCTGTGGTCAACTAATTAGGACTGCTTCTTTGCCTTGACTCTGCATCTGTCATGGGCATCCCCCTTAGTGAGTGACTCCACCCTTGTTGAGTTCATCCTTCCAATTCCTTCCTTTTCCATGTTCGACGTGCTCCACCCACACTAGCCAACTTCTTCATTTTCGCATCGCGGGCACCCAAGCCAATACTCTGTTGCATCTTCGGTTCGTTTCTTGCTAGCATTCGCAACACACTTTCACACATCCGGCCGGTTGGGCGCTCTTGCTGCCAACGCACCCGTCCATCCAACCATCTGTCTTTGGTGAAGGCACCCAACTTTGTTTTCCTAAATTATTGCTTAATAAATTCTACCATTTAGCAATCAAGTAGATTTATTAGGTGTGCACTTGGACTTGGACTTTTAGTAGTGTTTGTTGTGAAATAGGGCACATAAGAGAAAGGAAAGAAACCCCGCCCACTCCTCTATTATTAATCTTCGCACATGGTGTCATCGAAGCGAGCAAAGGTGTCAAGTACATAGTGGAAGAATCAGTCTTAACAAATGGATTAGGTTAACGAAATTCCCAATGTTGTTTGACTGTCTGTAAGTACATTGGCCTATAAAATTTGTGGGGGCTTTGGGCATTTCTAGAAGAGAACAAGCAGGTGGATCCAGTGATTCGAGGAGGATTCAGTGGTTAGCATTTGTGAGAATACGAAGCTTCGTTTTTACGAAATTCCCAATGTCGTTTGACTGTCTGTAAGTACATTGGCCTATAAAATTTGTGGGGGGCTTCGGGCATTTGTAGAAGAGAACAAGCAGGTGGATCCAGTGATTCGAGGAGGATTCAGTGCTTAGCTTAATTGTGAGCATTTGTAGAAAGAGTCTGCGGGACACTCTTTCTCGACTGCGGGACTGCGGTACACTCTTTGTCGATATATTAAGCTCCTTGTCAGGTAATTTTCATACTCAGTAGTAAATACTCGTCTTGATTTCTGTGTGAATAAATTGTATTCAAGCAATTTAATGCATTAGTAAAGCACTAAATCAGAATTTTTAAAGATGGAAGGATTTACTATCTCCCTTATTTAGACAATCTCCCTTATTTTGAATGATGGGCTGGAACAATGGTTAATTAGCAACCAATCAACAATATATTGGAGAGTAATTTAGTTAGAATTAGAGTTTCAACAGTCAAGTCAGACACTAAATTGGTGTATGAGACCTCTTCAGCCCAGCAATTTTACTGATAAAGTCTACTGAGGTATACATACCCTATATCTTGCCCTTCAATTCATAGGGCCTCCCCTATAGAGAGTTGAGTTGGCCTGCCGCCATAGCCAGCCATCTATAGGGGTGCCGACTAGATCTATAGCCTAGCCTATCGCAGAGTGTGGATCTGATCTATATTATTCCCCCTCCTCCCCCTCGGCCTCCCGGGATAGAGAAATGTATATAGCTCACTGCATGGGTCCGCCCTAGGCGTCTCGCTGCAAAACCCAAGGGAGTTATATATGGCATGGCAGGGCAGCTGGGATCAGATCAAACAGCCTAAACCATTATGATACCCTATCTCCTCTGGATTTGAACTGGTAACCTCTTAAAAGAAAACACATATTCTTAATCATTAAGGTCACTCAGATTCATAAACTATACTAGAGCTCCACCACATAAAATCATAATCATAAACTGTACTAATTTGGTACTTGTTTTGGCCAATCAGATTTCAACTTTCTATGGCATATCAACGCAACAACGGGACTATATACTTGACAATTGCAGATGATATTGTTATTCAAATGCAAAATAATGATAATGGTTATCACTTGCTCCAGTGGAACCCTGTAAACATCAGGAATGGACAGATTTCCAACCATGCCAACCATATGTCAGGTCGTGTAAACAACTTATATTATCTTTACGCCACCGGCCATGGAGCAATTATCAGTGCAGTGTTTACTGTGGAAAGTCCCATAGGGTGGCAGGTTTTGTGGAGTACGTCCATTCTTTCTTGCCTTCTCTCTGGATCAATCATTGTCTCCCTCGTCCTCATATTCTTGGAAGACTTCAGTCGTATGAGACGCGGACGAGAACTTCACAATTCAGTAGTTGGCAGCTGGAGTTGGGTTGCGCGGAAAGCTG